>VYYI01000541.1:0-29496 GCA_021029175.1 Bilobella aurantiaca
TCAAACCAGTTTTCGGCTAAATGTTCCTTGATATCCGACACAATTGATGTTTATTTTTGTTTGACCCGAAGTGACCTTGGTGGTCAAAACTCAAAGGATATGATTCTATGACAACATTAAAAATGACCCATAAAAAGTTGTTCCTCTTATATTGGCGAGCAAATTTGTATAGGACCCTTTTCTCTGTGACCCCCAATGACCCCGAAAATGACCTTTCAAAATCAATCTGTAGTTTTGCATCAAACGATAAGTTATGATGGATTCGATTATCGTAGAGGCCCCGATCACCAGAAATGACCCCCGTGGGTTTCAAAGGTCAAGGGAAAGCACTCTATGACAACATAAAAAATGACAGCTACAAAAGTTGTTCCTCTTATGAAGGGGAACAACATTTGTTACGGATACTTTTGTCTGTGACCCCGCAATAACCTCTAAAATGACCTTTCAAGGTCAAACACTGTGTTTTAAGAAGCGAAAAGTTAAGATGATTCCAACGAACCACAGGCCTCCTCCACCTCCTAAATGACCTATTGACATGATATTGTTCTTTAAAACTATTGATGCACAGGCAACTGCAAAAGTGAGAACACCAGCTGAGGATTCGTCAAGCTTTAAAGTTTGGAAAGGGGTCCTTGAAGTAGAGTACGCAAGTCTGGCTTTGTTTAACCTCTACATTGAGGGACTTTCCAATGCGTTTGCCAAACTACAATTTGGTGGAATCCGACTGCCAAGCGCTGTAATCCATCATATACTCCACGCAGATGACCTTGTCATTGTTGTTCAATCTGGAGAATCCCTGCAAAACAAGAATGTAATAGCCTCTAACTCCTTTTACAGTAAAATGTTGAAGGTAAACACAACGAAGACATCTGAAAGGACACCAAAAGATAATAAGTTTACCTGGAGAGGGAATGAACTGGAAACTACCAAAGTTTACATCTATTTGGTGGGAACTTTCTCTTCTACTGGAAAGTTCAGCGAACATGCTTCAAAGGCCATAGTGAACGGTCATGCAGCACCAGCTGCTCTAAGACACTCAGGTTCCCAAGAAACTTATTCCTGGCCACCGTCAAGAAGCTTTTACAGGCCGATTTTTTGGTTTTGAGGGTCAGTTACATGGTCATCACACTGCGCGGAATGAGTCAGGAGTCACCTGGATTATTGGTACCAGCACAAATTTTTATTTTACGCAAAAATCCGAAAAATCCGAATACACAATTTTTGGGGTAATTTTCGGGGTCATCGCACTTTCGGGGTAAAGGGTCAGCTGGGTCATTGGTACCATCATAACCTTCCATTTTATGCATGGTGATATCGTACATTTCCATTTTATGCAAACATTTTCAAAATCCAGAATTTTTGATTTTTAAGTTTTAGGGGTCATTTAGGGGTCATTATAATAAGGGAAAATGGTCTAGAGTCACTGAGGTCCTTGAAAACATCATAACTTTTCGTAATATGCTAAATTAGCAAAAATGCAAAAAATCGGATTTTTTGGATTAAAGGGTCGTTTAGGGGGTCATTGATACAAAAGATGAAGGGTATGGGGTCATTTAGGTCGTTCAATTATCATAACTCTTCGTTTAATGCAAAACTAGCAAAAATTCGACCAAACCGATTTTTTGGATTTGGGGGTCATTCAGGGGGTCGTCAAAAGGAGGGTGAAGGGTATGACCCCTGTGACCCATCTTCAAACTTGGCCTTACCCTTGACCCCTACTACCTTTGGCTGAACACAGATTTGCAAAAAGTTAACCCGTTCGGGAGTTATGGCGCAACCGATCGGACAGACGGACCGACGGACAGACGGAGAGACTGAGCACTCCCATAAAGTAGCTAATACGCTACTTAATAACGGGACTTGGGCAAGCCTAGAAGCCTTCCAAAATGTTGACAGTAAGTTTTGCGGTTTACCACTTTCTTTCCAATACGTGTTGATGGAATGCGTCGGGGGCCTCAGAGAAAGAGAACGACTCACGCAAGGGATGCTACACACTGATACCATGACCGCCATTGAACTCCTGCTCGACTCACTGAGAAAAATCCCGGCTGAAATGAAGCCGAACCCGATTCCTTCCCAGTTGCTCCGATGATGCACTACTAATTGCTTAGCATATGCTTTTAGATCCTGCTTCCCGAGCCCTGCTCTCTCGGTAAATGAGTTTCTGTACCAATACCAAATATTCTGTTAAAATACTCTGATTTGTAACCACTATTCTTCCCATTATTACCATTATTTTACTAAATAATTTTTGAACTCATGTGACTTCGCCGTCTATTTTAAACACATTTCATTCGATTCTAGCAGTACTCAATTGGACTTATGCTATCTTTAGCCATTTACTTATACTCATAACTCATACAATTACTACTAATATCATAAAAATTCTGTAACACATGTAACCTGCAATTTGTGTTGATTATGGCTTATGCCTAATGTCAAATAAACGATACATACATACTACTAATTGCTTAATGGTCATGACATAAGGAACTCGACTGACAAGAGGAATGACATGACGGTGACTGTGAGTAGCCTTTGACATCTAATGATTCAACCTTCAATCCAATGACCAATTACTACAATGTGCACTTATGTTTTTGTTTGTTTTTCTTCCAACTTACTCATTTCAAATTAAGCGCTCCCTTTGGACGCTGAATCTGACACACTGAATTTTGAGACGCTGAATTTTCGCCTCAACACCGGCTGATATCTCGACATATGTAAAACTTCATCTCTTTCTCAACCGGATGGTAGGACTATACCAATAACCTGAGAACGGGAAGGAAGCACATGAATGATGGTTACTTACAACAATATCTCTAATTTTACCTATAATAATTTTGACTTTCTAATTCTACTATATTTTAAACTAAAGATAAGCTATTATTACGTATTTCTTGAGCATGTACATGTTGAAATGGGTGAACCAAAGGTAGTAACGGAACTGGTTTTTGAACCAGTGAACCAGTTGGGAACCAAAAATGAAATCCCGTCCTCCCAACCGGGATCCCGGATTAATCTGTTTCTAATTAAAAAAATACAGTTGTCCAGTTTAGTCGCTAATTATTAATTAATCCAGAAATCTAAGTTGGAGTTTTACTGTTCGGGTGAAATATTGTTAAATGCCAAATTACGTCAACTGTTTAATTAGAATAGAATCTACTGTTTTGAAATACTAAAGTGCAGTAAATTAATGTAAAAATTGAATAGTTATTGAGTGGAATATGAAAATAGCAAATTGTGTCATCCAGATATCTACATCCGCGTTTAAATATTTGAAATTTTTTGTCTTTAGGAGTATATTTTGAGCATTATTATGGTTAAAATTAAAAGCGGGATTCAACCTGGGTTCCCGGTTTCGGTTACCAAAACGAAATCCCGCTCATGTCCCGCCCGGTAACAGAAACTATTAATCCCGCCCGCCCAATTTCCGGCTAAAAATCGACCCGACCTGACAGATCCCGGTTGGTACTGGGCGGGATCAGGGATATCCCGGTATAACCGGGGTCCCTTACCACTTCTGGGGTGAACCTACATTAAATAAGCTTGATTGACCTGATATTGTCCTTTGAATATTTTTATCCAAAAGAAAATGCTAAGATGATGACCACAGACCCCCTTTGACCCTAAATTACAGAGTTAGTTGTAACCTCACTTTTGCAACAAACAAAACAATAATTTCTAGTACTCAACTTACACCCTAAATTTTGTTTTACTCTAAGTATTATTATGAAGTATTTTACTAATCTTTTAATTTCGAATGTCATTTGTTTGAATTCCCTACTTCCGCTACTTTCTTGACCGTTTTACCACGGTTTATTATTCTTAAAATCCCCTGATTCAATGTAAAATTTAATTTCCAAAAGTTAATTGTTATTAGCCATGTAGAATTCAGTCCTAGGCTATATGGAGGTCATAGTTAGCTTCTAACCGTCTACTTAAGAATGCCCGATTACATTTAAATCTTGGTTCCAATAGTTAATTGTTATTAACTATTAAATGCAATTAACTAATTAGAAATTTGTTTAAATGATTTGGAGTTTTAATTTTCAGAAGCATATATTTCAGAAAATATATACAACACATTAGATTTTTAAGACACAATTTCCAGAAAAAAAGTTTTTTAATTGTTGATCACAATTAACAAATTGGAATTTAAAAAAATTAAAATTAAGAAATCGACTTAATTTTGTGCACTATCTTATGTCTTTTCGAAAAGTTTTTTTTTTTTTTTATAAAACTTCTTTGTAGAAGCTGAGTCGAACACGCAATGTTCGAGCTTATAGCAACCTATCTCACCATTATACCCCAGGGTCAGTTGTAAACCAACATAAACTTGAAATATTTGCCTGACAACCCACCTCCAACTACGTTTTATATGTATATAAATGTTTGGGCCAGTTAGCTCATTGTGGCTAAAAACTTATCTTTAGTTGAATCCTTTGCATTTAATTCTTTTGGTCAGAATAGGTTTTGGTCAGGTTATCTTACGTAAAGATTAAAAAAAATTCTCTTTTATACATACTAATAAATATTTATATTTAAATAATTAATACTTTCGTACATTTGGTGGCGGAGTTGACGTAGTTGCGAGAACTTCTGTCTCTGTCCTCTAACCAGAATGAAGTGAATCCTCGAACAGCAGTAAAAACACCTTTGCTATTGGTTTTCTACTTGAGAAATTTCCTTTTCATATTTATGACCCTATGTTTGATTAGACTGCACAATCAAAAATATGAAATTTAACCGATAAGTTTTTCAATAGCATCAAGACAATTATGAAGATGCTAATGGATCCTTCCTTACATATTCCTACTTGCTCCCTTACTTGTAGAGCAGCTCCTAAATAAGAATATGACGAATAAAATTTTTTTACCTTTTACTGCATACATGTTAATGGATGAATGGTTAATGAAACACGTTCTAGTCAACGCTTCCCTGACTGGAAGAGTCTCCCACTCCGTGAAGTTCCCTCTGCAGTACCTCTCAAAATATGTCCGATCATATGACCAATCGAAGAGGATATTATAAGTCTGTTATTATTAAATGTTCTATTTTATGGCCGTACTTTTGGATTAGCCAATTATGCCAAATAAGCCAATTTGGATTAGCGGCTGTAATACAACAAGTAAGCGCAGGTATTTAAAAAGTTTAAAAATTGAATTACACTAAAGCACTCCTACAATTCTTCCTTCTACACATGGGCTTTTGGAGGGATTTTAATTTCTCACAATTAAAATTAGGGACTGATGTCTACTAGCCAAAAATTCCTCTTTCCCTAGCAATGGCATGTTTTGCTAGTTAACATATAATTACTGTTTTGGAAATTATTTTTACTTTAAGTTTACTTAAATGTGACTTAAAAGATACTATGTTAGTTTGATTTGAGTGGTGGCCCATTACAGTATCAATGGTTTTACCCTATGCGGAAAAGTTCTTGCTACCTATTAGTAACAATCAGCTTAGTCATGGTCATTTGTTTATTCTAATCCTTTCCGATCTTTCCATAGTTTTGTTACATGGTTTTATTTTGAAGTGTTAGAAAGATAAACATAACAAATGGTTAACTGACAATAACTGAACTTAGTTAATTTTGAAAATTTTTAGAAAAGTTTGGCTAAAACTTTATTAGAAATAATGGCTTGTATTGTTATTTAATGATACCGCTAAAATTTCATTTGATTTGCTGATAAAAGAAAATTATTTGATAAGATGGAAATCAAGCTAACTTAGATGGAACTAAACATATAAATTTATTTTTTTTTAAATTATTTCTCTTTCCGTTGGCAAAAAATAATCTGGTAAAGGTAAAGGAGCGTTATTTGACATTCCTGCAGATCGGATGGTCAACATGAAATGAGAGGGTAGGGATGTGGTAGGGATAAGGACTCATTAGCGTAGATATTGTCATATATGCAAATGAGGACAGTCTCCTCAATTCTGACAAAGACTGTTGGGAAACCTATCGGCTAATTTCCATATCCTCTGTCTGATTTTTCCTAATCACGGAGATACGGGCATACACAAGGTCAGAGGCAAGGCAATTCCTTTAAGGGAAAACCAACAGCAAACACTTTTTTGTGGCTGATCGGGGATTTGAACCCCTGTTCTCACGCTGGCTAGTGGAGAGAGATAGACCAACACCGCCAACTAAAAGAAAATCTGGTTACAATTCTTCCTTCGAGAAATAAAACAAGAATTGAATTGTTAAAATGTACAGATTGTTCACACACATAGAAGCTTTGCTAGGCCTAGTAAAGCAGTTTTCAAAAACAGTTTTGTTTTTTGTCTTCAATCAATGAATTTTTATAACTAATTTTAGAGAAAACATGCTATTCCCCTTATTTTTTAATTATTCCTTCTCCTATTTTTTAAAATACTGGCAACGACTCTGTCAGTTAGAAAAAAATCTTTAGTTAAATATTTCTTTATCGAAATAATATTGAATTTTTAAAAACATAACTGCCATAACTCCCAATGTTACCCTAACACTGCTTAATTTGCATTGAGTTGGTTGGTTCAAAAATTTAATGATAAGATGAAATACAAATTAAATACTGTAAAGTAACTCTGAAACTGCAGGACTTCCATATGCGGTAGTACCTTCGGGACGCAGAGCACAGCGTCACACCTAAGCAGAAGCTAACCCCCATGCACTGATAGCTGATATGTCGGTCAGCACTGATGTCAATGTTTCGGTCATTCTGTGGTTACGGTGTTGGTCTAATGGTTCAGAGCGTCCGTCTCACTCCTCTAACAAAAACCTGAGAACCTCGAGGTTCAAATCCCCCCATGAGCAACAGAAAGTTTTTAAAGGAATTACCTTGCCTCTGAATGTGTATTCCTGTATCTCCCTGAATAGGCATACACATACACAAGATATGGAAATTAGCTAATTGGTTTAACAATAGTCATGAGGTAATGCTAAAGACGACTCTCATTTGCATAGAGTCGTATGCGGTTATCAAGCAAAAGCGACCGCCGTGCCTCACGTGAGGTGGGTGTCCCCGGCCATTGTGGTTTAGTCAGGGGAAACGTTACGGATAGTATGTTGTACATGGTTGATGACAACATCTATGCTAATGAGTCCTTATTCCTACCACATCAATACCCTCTCCTTTCATGTTGACCATCCAATCTGTGGTAATGTCAAATACTTTTCAGTCAATCTTTGGTTTTCTTGGCATTACGTGAACAATTTCTCTTTCTCAGCGCCACGATTTTGCTTGTTTCTCCATTTCAGATGTGGGCGCTTCTGCTCAACCACGGAGTCATGCGCCGCGTCCTGACTTGCTATAGCCAATCTAGCCTTTCCAAATCTTTACCCAAATTGTAAGTAAATTCTGTAATTACATGGATATAATTGGGATCTCTAATGTCAATTGTAGGAAGAATAACAAGCCACGCGACGATGGCATGGAAGCTCTATATAAAACGTTTTCGTGGTATAACTTAGATTAAATTTTAAACAGTACTTCTTCCAATTCTATTTGCTTAAGTTCATAATTTTGAGCAAAGAATTTTCTGCAGTGTTGTATAGTTGTTTTATACAAGATTCTAAAAATTGAACTAAAATGAAGTTACTCGGTAGATGTGTACTATTACATAGTATCATTATTTTAACGCTGATTCAGTTAGCCAGCAGTGTACGCCTCTTTAAACAAGCATTTACACATCTTAACAATGAATACAGAAAAGTTAACAACTTGCAACCTTGGAGCCAAATAACACAATCAACCATTTTGGTGAGGTGATTTATGCCAACCCTAATTATATATGGCAACTTAGGCTTGGGGTTGAGTTACATTTTAAGTTAATTGTGGTTACAATTATTTCATGTATTTGAGAATAATCTTTTTTTGTACAAAATACTAAATCTACTTTATGTTGCAAAATAATTTAAATGAGCTTAATCAATGTACAATTCCCTGAATTTAGAGTATTTAATCTCATAAAGTCATATAATTTTTGGAAATATTTAATGTGCCTACTATTTTAGAGTGAAAAAGCAGAAGCCTTGGCAGCAATCAGTCCATTAGAATGGAATGACATTGACATTAAGAAGGGAACAATTGCTTTTTGGTGTTTCCAAGACTTTAGGCAGGATTCGTATCCTGATGCTGTTGTAGAGCACTTTTTTGAAAAATTGTCAAAATTCATTGGAATAACGCCGATGGTGAGTTACAGGATTGTTGCGACAGTGTTACGTACCATGATGTTGTTGTTGTTCCCAATAATGGTTTTTGTGACAATGATTTTATTAAATTACTTTTTGCTTTCTGAAATGGAAATATTTCTCAACATAGTTCTCTTTTAGTTTTCCAGAGCATCTTTAAAAACTGAACTAAAAATTTATACGGTGGCGAACGGTCAAACTAAAGTAGTGATCTACGTAACAGGAGAAAAGATTCTATCAGGAGAGCAAGGAGTAGTGCTACTCGGTAATAACTGAATTTTTCGACTTTACAAGCTATCGAATGGTTGTTTACCTACCAATGATTTCAGCACAATTGCGTTCAAAATGTTAAGTTATTTTAAATAATTTAGTCCTTTTTGCTTCAATTTTTGTGTTTCGCACTAACACATTTATTGTATCATTGCATGGATGCATTCCACTTTATTTCTGTAAAATCATGACTCAAATTTTGAGACTCAAAATTTGAGATTAAATTTAATATTGTAAAATAAATCTTAAAACAAAGTTTCGAATTTTTGTGTTTTGTGTTATTATTAAGTACTTGGAATAAATTATTTGTTGTGAATATATTTAGGATTAAGCATAATTTATCCTCTGAAAAAAAGTTGATTGATTTATGATATGCTCTAGCGATTTAAAAAAATAATACCTTCGTTTAGATTTTTGGAACTTATTATAATACTCAAATTTTATATTCCTAACTTCAACTTTTCCTAAAAATTTTGGTTTTAGCTAAGCATTGCCGCCGCTTCATTTCCATTAAATGAACAGAAATCGAAGATTAATTTTTCTGAAAGCAAGAAAATAATTTTTAATATTTATAATGTTTTCCGTTGACAGGAAAGGCAAAAGGAAAAGATGATTTAGTTGTTGTTAAGAAGGTGAGTATCTCTTTTTTATAATTTTCCATATCAACTAATCCAAGCCCGTCCTAAAGCAGGATAATTTTAACATATGGGTCATCCTTGCTACTCTCCTATTTTTTGGACTTTGATCGCTAATGTTCGCAAGTTATTCATTAACTTCCACTTTGACTTTTCTGCGAGTGTATTAGGAAATGGCGAACCAAACGGCGAGCCGTGATGAAATGCAATATAAGGCTTAAATTTAACCAATATTACGTATTTTAAATTTGACCGCAAATGTTTACGAATGCTTGAGAAAATGGCGCACCCAACTTTTGCGAGCCGCACTTCATTATAACGCTCAAACTTGACCAATGTTATTTTAAGTTTGACCGCAAATGTATGCGAGTTTGTGTATAGAAATTGCGAATCCACTGAGAGAAGCAAGGAAATGCATTATAAAGCTCGAATTTGACCAATAGTGTGAAAAATTTGATCGCAAATTTTTACGAGTTTGTAAAGAAATTGCGGATCCAACTGCAAACAGTGAGAAAATTTGTCATAGCGCTAGAATTTGACCTATTTACCACACCATAAATTTGCTATGTAACCGCACGGCTTTTCAACTTTATGTGTTGTATCTTTGATTTGAGAGAAGGGCAAGTTTTTTTTTTTTTTTTTTTTCACTTTTCTCACATAAGTTCATCTGCACTTTATTCAGCGTCAGAAATGGACATCGTTTTTTTTATTTATATCAATATGTTTTGCATAAGATGGAATAGGGGAGCAAATGGGTGCTGCTATTAAAATCTAATATAATGAAAAGTGCCTAAAAAAACCGGGAAAGTGGGACAAAGAAATTAAAGTTAAAATCCATTGTTCGAGAAATCTCGCAGCCTCGTAATTTATTAGTAGCGGAGGCGAAGCTGAGAGCTACTTATGTTTTCGTCATTTCTGTCCGTCTGTCTGTCTGTCTGTCCGTCCGGGTATCACGTGTATCTCAGGAACCATTGAACATATCTCAAATCTGTTTGCGGTGATGTGTTACTAAGGTTGCTGCGCAGTTCAATTTTTTTTTGTTTGACCGGCATTGACCCCCTTCGGGTTCAAAGGTCAAGGTCAAATACATAATTACGATTATCTCAGAAACTACTCAACGTATCTCAAATTTGTTTTCAGATATGAGTTCCTTGAGTTTCGGCAAAGATTAAGTTTGTGTTTGTTTGGCCGGAAGTGACCCCCTTGGGGTCAAAGGTCAAGGTCAAAAGATATCATTCTGTGACAACATAAAAAATGACCCCAACAAAAGATCCTCTTATAAAAGGGAGTCCCACTTGTGTAGGATACTTTCCTGTGACCCCCTAAATTAACCCTAAAATGACCCCTTGACCTCAAATTGACCTTTCAAGGTCAAACGCTAGTTTTGCATAAAACAAAAAGTAACGATCCTGATGACCTAAAACGCCTTGTATATTTGAAAATGTCTTATTGACTTCTGAAAAGAAGGACTTCTATTTTCTACTCTAATTTTAATACTTTTCTAGTCCTAAGCTTCCTACTTCCGCTACTGGTTGACCGTTTTACCACGGTTTATTTTTTCTGAATTCCAACTTGCAGTCTCAATATAATAATTTCATTTTCTTGCTGCAAAGTTCAGTGAATGTTATAACACTATTGTTAAAACTTAAGCTTTATAATGTATTTCCTAACGGTTCGAATATTTCCGCTCGCATTCGCTAACATGGGCAGTGAGAGTCGCGGTCAAGGTTTTGAAAAGTTTGGTAAAATTTGAGCTTTGGCACATATTACTTCACGGTTTGCAGATTTCTTTTAGCACTCGCGAACAATGTCAAAGTCAAAGGATTATGATCATGTTCATCATGCTCTAAAACGGACTTTGCCTATTTTGAATGTATCAAATTAGCATGTGTATTCTTAACTTTAACTCGTATTAATTTTTAATTAGCCAATCGGCGAAGGACTAGTGGAATCTCTTCGGAAGGAGGCAGAAGCTATGAGATGCATCGGACCTCATTGTAATTTGAAAAGAAATATGTAAAAATAATATGAGAGTAAGTATAAGTGTAACTAAATATTTTAGCCGGGATTGTAAAAATGCTTGACGCCGGAACTTCAAAGGACGAAAAGCAATACTTCGTGGTATATGAACTCATGCAGACGGATCTGTTCCGAATAATTGAACTTCGTGGAAAATGTCTAGATTTGAAAACAAGCATTCTCATTGCAAAGCGCCTGGTGAGTTCGAGGGCTAACACAAACAGTTAACAGATTTAAATAATGAAGGTATTTGTTGTCGCAGCTTGAAGCAGTTTCGCATATTCATTCAAACCACTATTTACATCGCGATATCAAACCCGAAAACATAATGTACTCGATAGAAAATGGCAACGTTTGTGTTAAATTAATTGATTTTGGCTTAGCCGAGAGATATCGAAGGGATAATGGTGTGAGGTTTTCGGAAAAAAAGGGCGATTACTTAGGCACGCCGGAAAATGTGAGTATCTTCACCCATTGTGGAGCTGGGCCGAGCCCACGTGACGATGTATGGGGAGTTTTTAGTACATTTTTCCTACTACTGACCGGTTCTTTGCCTTGGGACGATGTTTGCAACGAGTATAGAAAGTTATTTGGAGAAAAGAGAGATAAGGACTATTTGAAAAATTATTCTAAAATTCATGAAAGAATTGCAAATGTGAAGTCTGTCGAATCAGAGAAGCTAACATGCAGATTCCCAGGTAAACAATTACAACTTATGGTTCGTGGGCTGTTCAAAATATTCATTTGTATTTTTGCTATTTGAAGAAAAAATAATATAATTTACTTTAATATTGTTTTGTTGTATAAATATTTCGGAAACTCAAGTTTAAAGAGTTTCAAAAGTAGAAAAAGATTTTATCGGGTATTTTTTAAATCATGAGAACGCAATGTGCGTACGAAAATGAACCGAGATTGTTACGCTTGAATACGTTTGCATTTTGTAATAAATTTTAGAGTTTTCTGTTGGATTCTTCAAGTTTACATCAATATAGTTCCAAACGCTTTTGAAATTATAACCGTCTAGTGCAATATTTCTTCAAAAGAATCCAAATTTAAACAAATTTTTACAACAGCTGTTTTTTTACAGAATTACAGCAATTTGTCCGGCATATGAACAATCTCAAATTTGAAGACGATGTTGACTTTGACTTGTTGCAAAACTCGTTGGATGCTCTTATGACAAACAACCAAATTGTAGATGATGGACACTTTGATTGGGACGATGGAATGCGAATGGTATGAAATGACAAAACTCTAATCTATTGCTTGGTTGTATTATTTGCTGGAGATCTAATTTGAAGGAAATTAACAGTTACTCCAAAATACAAATGCCCTAAAAGCTGGTGTTGGGATGCATTACTCTGACGGCGGATGGGCAACGGTGATCCTCATTGAGAAATTTTATGCGTCAATTGTAGCGGAAATAAAAGAACACAACTGCAAAATACAGGTGTTAAAAGAGGTACACTTTAGCTTTGAATTTTATCGATTTCCATCAATTCATATTATTAAGTAGTGTCAACCACTTTATGTTTTCGTTCTGTCTGTGGGTCCGTCCGTCCGTCCGAGTAGCCACTGAATCTAAGGAACTACTCAACATATCTCAAATCTGTTTCGAATATAATTTCCTTGAGATCCGGCCCAGTTCCAGTTTGTTTTTTGTTTGACTGGAAGTGACCCCACTGGTGGCAAAGGTCAAGGTCAATAAGTTACTCTATGACAACATCAAAAATGACCCCTATAAGAGTTGATCCCCTTAAAAAAGACCCTAAGACCCCTAAAATGACCCCTTGACCTAAAAAGAAGTTTCAAGGTCAAACTCTATTTTTGTATGAAACAAAAAGTTTTGTTGGTCCCGATGACCCTAGAGCCCTCCGTCACCAGGAAATGACCCCCATGGGTGTCAAAGGTGAATATAGTTCTACGACAACATGAAAAAGTACCCTTACAAATGTTGTAAGGACTTGGTGCGGGAATGCCAGAAAAACAGAAGGCCACCAGTGGGATTCGAACCCACATCTTCTCCTATCCGGGGAGACGCTCTTTCACCATTGAGCTACTGGGCCAATCTGGCATTTCCTACACGAGGAATGGTGATTTATCCGTGAGAGTTCACATGGTACACTTACTTCCATGCTCCACAGCCTCACAATGTTGTTCCTTTTAAGAAGGGGAACAACGTTTGTATGGGACAATTGTCTCTGTGACGCTCCTATGACCCCTTGATCTCAAAATGACCTTTCAAAGTCAAACTCTAGGTTTGCATGAAACAAAAACTATAATGGTCCCGATGACCCTGAGAGCCCCCGTATGTTCAAGGTGAAGTATATCACTCTACGACAATATGAAAAATGACCCCTGGAAAGTTGTTTCTTTTAAGGAGGGGATCAATAATTCTATTAGACACTTTTCTCTGTGACCCAACATTGACCCCCAAAATGATTTAGTTGTATTTAATTTTATATTTTTTGTCTCAGCGCTGTATTGTATTAATAAGTAACGGAGAGATATATAGATTGCTTGAATGAATACATATCTTACGCTTAATGCGCATACAACATTGAATTATCTTTATAGTAAGAAAATCCCGAAAACCGTTTTTTTAGGGTCATCTGAGCAAAAAGTCAGGGGTCACCTAAGTCAAATAGAGAAGAAAAGGATTGCTCCCGTATTTAATTTTTCATAGGAAATACGTTTTGTGTATAATCAATTGTCCATCTGTGGAGCTTGGCGAGGAGTAGGATCGGATGGTGGAAAGGAGTTTAATTTTGCAGCCACACAAACACAGGCAATTATAGGAGAGAATATGCACATAAATTGTCATTTCTTAACATTTAGTTAAACACCGTCGCCAGTAGCAATGGAAATATGGAAAAATATGGAAATATAGCAACCACTTTCCGAGCGAGTATACAAGCGAAGGATGTCGAAAATTTAAAATTGTCACATTTTGATCAACAGGAAGCGCTTATAGATCTGGTAGAAATATTTTTCTAAAATGTACGCCAATTGAGGCTAAAAATGTTGTATAATACTTAGTTAAAAAGTGAACGGCTTCTTGGCGGTTTTGGCTACTACATGGATGGCAGTTCAAGTCTCAATTTTACTATGGTGTTGCAACCATTAGTGGAAAATATTAGTCGAATAAACAAAAAAGTCCGTTTGACTGAGCTATCAAAGGTATGTATGTTCCAGGTGCATGATTGAGTGGTTTACCGGATTACATATAATTGGTTCTATTAAATATGTTTTAGTTTTAACCTCTATTTTCACTTCATTTGTACTCTATTTATTTAAAGTACAAATATAACTTTATAGTATTTAAACGTTTGACGCTCGAACGTGTAACGTAGCATATTAGCTGAGTAACGTCCAATTTCTTTTCCAGATAAATAGCGACATAGATACAGCGTTACAAATGAAGTCAAATAATTTAGACTATACGACAACTCACATAAATAATGGATATATTTGTCACACTGCAATATTGGAAGTTTCCCAGGGAATTTCACTTGCAGGCCATAAATTGCTGGAACAAACTGTCGCAGAAATGAGGGAGGTTGATATTCAGCTGGTAAGTGAAATGTTGTCAAAAAAGTAATGTTCATAAATATAAATACATAATCTTGTATAATAAGTTATGTATAAATTTACCCTTCAAATTTTACTATTAAGATAAATGGATTCGATGATTGTGCGTATGGATTTATATGGAGAGAAATTTCTGCAGCAGGGAGTAGTCCGAGACTCATAGAAACGTCTGTTGCGTTTTGTCAAAGATACAACTCGTTAAAAACTTTGCAGCAACGGTACTTTGCTGGCCAATCATTGATTTGGTGCTCCGATGTAAGTTTTACTTTGACTCAAATGCCAAAAAAATTTCTTTACAATGCAAAAGACACACTAATTACTTATATATAATTTTGAATACTAGTAATATATATATATAATTCAAGAAAATTTTGTTATATAATTGTAGAAAATTTTTATCATGTTACGCAAAACCATGACTATAAACGTTCTTGCTTTGGTGCCTTTACCACTTTATACTTTAACTAATTTTTACTCATGTGTTTAATTCACAGAAAAGTGTGTACGAAAGTAAATCAGCAAATAATAACACAAGCTCGAGCATTTCCGGCTCTTCGAAAAAAGAAAAATTAAAATATAAATCGTTAGAGAATACTTTGCATACTGGAATCGAAATCTCTACCACTGAAAATAATTGCGAAGCTGCTGTTGGATTGGCAACTAATCACGCCATTATTGGAAATAAATTGGTAATCCCAATTTAACTTACTATTCTAATTTTAAATGAAAATGAAAGCGTGCGTGACAAATGTAGGGTAGTAGTGGGGAGGAGGGATTAGAGTTTAAATAGATTATTACGGTTATTGAATTAAATTATTCTTTTAAACACAATATTAATCCAAACTTAGCTCTGCTTAACCCCAACTTAACACCTCTTAGGCCTAAATTAGCTTAACCTTAACATGCCTTAACTCACTCAATATTATAGTATAGCATATAGCATAGCATAACCTATATATAAATCGTTATATAAATCAATTTGACAGCTGGTAGACAAGCTTATGAATGTTCGAGTCAAGTGGGAGCTGAATGCAGATACCGGATGTTATAAAATTAAGCTAATTCAAGACTCGTACCACACATTGGCCTTAAAAACTTTCTCCGCAAACAAATTTTCCAAAGATTTGAAACCCTACCAGTTGAATTGGATCATAGAAGAGGCGGGGCAAGAAGTGAGTAGAACTTCCTACTCATTTGATTCAGTATCTAAATCACTGATACAATGTTAAAAACAAGCAATTTTGGAGGCGTTTGTATTTTTTGCCATTTTTTAAATTAAAAAAGTGTAAACTTAATAAATAGCTGAATCAATATGCAAATTCGGCCGCAGTGGATGTAGTATTGGATGGGGACCAAATATTAAAAATCGAGGCAAGCTCCAGCTTAATTTGTTTTGGGGCGAAGACAAATGCCAATGAGGCAAAATCCCTTGAAGAGCGAATTTTAATTAACGTCAAGTATCTGCACGATATTAAATTAAATAGCAAAGTAAGTTTACCTAAATCAAAATATACTGTTATTTAGCAGTAGGTTTAATTTAAATAAGTTCATTTTTAATTGAAGCTCCTGGAATTTAACCCTCATGACATCGCAAATGTAGCCTACGGATATCATGTAACAGCAGAAGGCACGGTGAAGGGATTTTCTATTTATGAAACATATTGCCATGAAGCACTTACTTTGATAAATATGAAAAGAAAATCGAATGAGCTAGAGCCATTAGAATTAATAAACACGGTAAGTTTCAATTTTAAACTTTATGATATAGCCGACATGGTGCACCATCTTGGTTATATATATATATATGATTTATGATTATGATTTATATTTATATATATTTATGATTCAGTTTTCAGTAAATTTATATATTTCAAAAATTTCTGTTACCCTTTATACAACACGCATGTAGTTTGCTTTAATTAATCACTATCTAATCAAAAACAGAATTTCGCTGACGCAGAAAATTTGAGAAGATTGCACAGAGGTAGTACTTTTTTCCAAAAACTAACTTCCTCCGGTTCTCCAACATCTGATAACCTTACTGCTACATTCTCAAGATTTTCATCAAAAGCTACAACTACAAAAGAAGCGCTTTCTTTATACGTTAGTAATTTTTTGCAAGAAAAAGGGCCTGAATATGAGAAGGTACATTTTCAAAGAAACTTTTACGTTTCAATATATGTCAACATATGATGTAAATGCAATGTTATAGGTCATGAAGCATGGTTATTGGAAAATCAGAATGGTAATATTTCAGTCTAAAAAAGGAAGCGAATGGTTAGTTAACATAGAAGTACTTTTTTGAAAATGGTGTATTTCCTATAAGCTGGATTTAAGTCAACACTCAACATTATAATAACAAGTAAAGAAGAATATAGAAAGGCAAATTTTATATATATATTCAAAGTATTTGTGTTTATGTGTATTAAACTAGTCCAAACGAATAAATCCACCCTCTTTTCAAACACAAGATCAAACATCAATGCCAAGACTGTGAAACTAAGGAACTACTCAATGCATCATAATGAAGTAGATTAATAGTAGGCAATGATATCCTAGAGTTGTATAAAAAATAATTTGTAGATATGTATGAACTATTATCGCTAGAAGCGGGGAGCATAATTTGTTTTAGAAAAAATACTTTAATTGGAATTGTATTTGAAATTTTCACAAGACGGCTGAGTCGTAACGAGTAATCCCAAGTAGCGTCAGTAAAAAATTTGTTTAGAACAAAAACGAAACAAATTTGGTTTGAAATTTATTTATAGTTTTTGATAATTTAATTTAATAATTTTGAGATCAATAAGCCATGTTGCGGGTGAAAACGGTCTCTGGGGTCATCGGAACCACCGGAACGGTTTGTTTAGTGGGAAAACAGTATTTGGCCAGGAAAGGACAATCTGTAATCTATTGAACATGTTGAGGTCAAGGAATATTTTGATTGTGAAAAGGGTCTTTTGGGTCATTTGAAACATCATAGCTGCATTTTTGTGCAGAAGTAGTGTTTGACACTACAATTTTTATAATTTGAGGCAATTGAGGAGTTAACTGGCGCTACGGAAAAATGAATTTATACGAGATATATTTTGATAAGTGCAAATGCTGTTGTAGGAATCATTTTTATGGTGTCACAAAATATTATCCTTTATCCTTACCTTTAACCACAAAGTTGGTTACTTAGGGACGAACAAACATAAAATTCATCTGGAGCGGATATCAAAAAACGTCCGAAAACAGATTTGAGTTATGTTTATGTTTCATGAGAAAATGGCAGACAGACAAATCTAAATCGTAAAGTAGCTAAAGCTACATAATAATTAGAACGCATTTATGTGTAACTCTTTTAGTGCTTGTGCAAACAATTAAATGCACCTTCTCCACCACCGCATTTCTGCACCAAGACAATTATCAATTTCACACTCACTGCAACGGGATATTATCTTATACTAGTGAAAACCCGAAAAAATTTTTTCCGGTTTTGAATCAGCAAATTAGGGAGGCCGTGAGCACACTTCAAAGTTAATTTAGCTAACTAATTAGTCCAATCAAAACGTGGTTTGCACTATCGTCATCAGCATCAATTACGAAATAATTATATCAACATAAGTTTCGCTTCCAGCGCTTTCCAGCGATTTTGGAAGTAAAGTATGCCTATGACTTAGTGTCTCTTTTCACATGCACGTCTTTAGTTAATAAACTCATGTGTTTGTAGTCTTACACACGCACGCACAGCTTTCAATACGGTGATTACTATGGTGAATATTTTATGTAATAGTGTAGGCCAAGCTCATTGACCACAACCTCAACAAGCAATTGACAACTTTCTCAGTTCTATGAAAGGGACTATACATAAAGGCCGTAGAGTTAGAGCCCAATTATGCCGTCATCATTTTAAAATCACCCTCTCCACAATCCTCGAGTATTAGTTTATTATAATAAGCAATTGCATAATAGGGAAAGTCTTTAATAAGATTGTTGCCACCCCTGTTTGTGGCCCATAATATCCCCCCTCCCCTTTCAGGTTAAACCAACCATAGCAACCCTCCACGAGGGGTATTACAGAAATATGAAGTACTAGGAAGCGGCACACTTCTGAAATTACTTTTGGATTCGTTCAAGTATAATTTATTTATTACCTTCTGTGTATTCAAGAATTAGGGTTTACATTACCGGTAATTGCTGCCGGAAATTACCGATATTAACCAAAAATTATCATTACCGATACTGATATTGGTGGGAGTCGCCGCCATTAATAGTCAGAAATTCCCATTTTTGCTAAGCTGAATTAATTATATATTCTGATGAGGCAATTTGACAATAATAATAATAGTTATTATTTCATTTGAATCGAAGTAAAGAAAATCGTACATCTCGCTTGAATAATTTCAACTAATTATATATTCCAAATTCGCCTAATTAGTTAGACTTATACATTTGCGAGTACATTTGTGATTAGGTGGGAGACACCCGTATCATACCGCTTTATTACGGGCTAGGCTATAAAAAAGACGGCACCAAAAAGACGCCAAGACGACAATTTAACTATTGTCTTATAAACTCAGATGGTTCTGCGCACCTGAGTATCTCTTACTAGGATTCACCTTAGGGTTTTATGGTTTCCACAAGAAAACTTTATTACTGATTTCCATAAGTTCTGACATTTTTAGCTTGATAACAAAGATACGAGATAAAAAATTTTTTATACAGGTAAAACATTGCACGAAGACATTTTTATGGTCCTGGGGATCTTAACCCACGTTCTCAGGTTAGCCGAGACAGAATCTCTTCACACTTACACCAATTCAACCGTTCTAACTAGTACCAGAAAGTAAAGCACTAGAAAATACAGTATATTTTGCTTAATAAAACACATACCACTTGTGCTGTTAATTAAAACTAACTGAAGTAGTTATGCCAAAACATGTACCAAAAATCTCAAGGTCTCCATTATTTATTGTTTCCGTTAGTAAGAAATTATTTCCGGTAATGCAAACCCTGTCAAATAATATAAACTTCTGCAAGCGAAAAACTAGTGTATTTTGCTATACATTGATTTCCTTTATTTTAGGACTCTAACTGACCAACATCATTTCTGTTGAAATGTTACCTAATTTGAAAACTTTGGAAAGAAAATAGACTTTATTATCAGCACTATGGTTTGGAATTAATTAGAATCTATGCAACCTAGAACCAAAAATTTTCGGACAATAGTGACCTATATTGCCAAATACTGCCACAGCTCACCGTGGCGAAGATGCTATAATACCTGAGATTTTTGGTGAGTTTAGCGAAAAGTTTATATATAGCAGCTGATTTCAGGTATTGAAATCATCTTAGCATGAATTTGAACAATATTACTGTTGGAGGCTTTGTATTTATTTTTTTCAAATAAAACGAATAACAATAAATTAGTTACGTGCAAATTGAAGTTTAAATCTACAATTATCTTAGATCTTCTTTATTTTCGCGTCTTGCAACCAATGTAGTTTGCCATATCTTCATCTAATTCGCAGACTGGATTCATTCCATTATTTATACAACAAATTGAGCAAGCCACGCGACCTAGTTTCTGACAATCTGTGTTATTTGCTAAATAAAAAAAAAATACGTTAATTAGTATTTTTTTTATAGGTTTACGCCTAGTATATTTTTGTTAAGTCGGTCTCGTTGGGGCGTTTAAATGTATTATACGCTTCCTAAACCTCTTCTAAAAACAAAACATGAAACGTATAACTCTAGTTGATTTATAAGTGTCGTAAACTATTTTCCGGAATTCTTGTGATTTGGTTCAATATCTTATATCATTGCCCATTTTCACTTAAGATTGGGATTAGAATCAGTGGTACGCTGTCGAACTTAAAAAAATGTTACCTTGGCAAATTGGAAGAATACACAAAAGGGCAATTACTGAAAGCGCTAATAAAACTTTGAAATTCATCGCAAAAAGTAGTAGCTATGAACCCAGCACTGTAGAATGTATTTGATTTAAACTGTTCTCAAGTTATGAAGTGCTGGGGATTATACACTTTTCGCACTGAAGACGCTGCAAGTGAAAGCTACTCAAGACAATAATCAGATAAAAATTATAGATTCAGAAGGAAATAACGGTAATATTGCGATACTAAAAGTTTAATTCCTGCAAATATTTTGTTACTAATTCCCAAATTTGTTACAGCTATTTGATTCAGCTTCAAGTAAATTTTTTTATGTGGAAGTAAAGTAATTTTGAGCTTACCACAAGCAAATTTCCCGATAGTTTCGAGTTCCGGCCAATAAACTACATCTATCTCTTGATGCATCTTACCAACCAAAATACAAGTTTCGGGTAATTAATCGCCTTAAAGTAGTAAAACTCAGAATTCATATTTATTCTTATTAAAGAACATGACAGTTGTATTGTTTAGTGGTGAGACATGATTTTAAACCACTACACCAACTGAACCGCCATTTAGATAACCTTAAAATCAAAAATAAATTTGTTAATGTTTGCGCGACAGATTTTTTGTTTCTTCGGTATCTTCAGATACAATTAAGAATTTATAAATTCAGATAATTTGTTAGACGAATAGAAAATGGTAAACAGATAATCAACAGTTTGGTCTAATATTGTATAAAATGTTGTCTACTTGACTTTCAAATAATTTGAGGTTACGGCGGACTCAAGAAATTTTTTTTCATACAGTCAATTCCGATTTTTCAACATTTTTCTCTCTGACAAAGTTAGGGCATCCCAATTCAGTAACCCTACTTTTTGCTTCAAGGTCTGCCCACTGTTGCATTTCCACATAAGGTCTGGTACAGGAATGTACTAAAATATTGTGCTTAATATCTACCCATGTTACCAATACTCATTACTATAACAATAACGCCAACCTTAATCACAACCAAAGTAACAGACTAAGGGCCGTATTCTTAATGAAATCTTTCCTTTCGGAAAGGAAGGATGGGCCCCTTCCTTCGTCATTTGGCATTCTTAAATGAAAGGAAAGGTAGGGACTTTCTGTTACTGAAAGTGTAAGTCAAAGTTAGACCCTTCCTTTAAGATTGATATTCTAAATGCGAAAGGAAAGGGATGACTACTGCTTTCAATCGCCTCTCCCTTTAGAAAACGAAAGGAACCCCTCTGACCTCCCTTTCGATAAGAATAGTTCGCAATTATTTATTAAAAATAATTTTAAATGTCGATTTCGAGGTTAGAGAGATTAGAAGATAGGCTAGAGAGGCATAGAAGAATCGGAAAAGTGCCAATAATTAGGTTGAGGGATAGGGAAAACCCTTTAGAGTGGTACAATTCAGTACAATTCAAAGTTAGGTATCATATGTTCAAAGATAGTGCAGTTTTCATCATAAATTTAATTAAAAAGAAGATGTGTAGTGACATGAAACGTGGTGCTCAAATTCCTGCTCATCAACAAGTTTTAATTGCCCTACAATTCTTTGCAACTGGAAGCTTTCAGCTGGTAATGGGTGACCTCCACAGCACTTCACAGCCGACAGTGTCGAAAATAATAAAGAAAGTTTCACGTGCAATTGCATGTTTACTCTCGCGCTACATTAAATACCCTAGCATTACTGAAGCTGTTCTTGTGCGTCAAAAATTTTATGCAATCGGAAAATTCCCAGGTAACGTTTACTAGCAAGTAGCATATATAAAAACAATAACACTTATTAAACTTGTAGAGATACGAAGCTCCATTTCGCAAGAATACAGCTTAAAAATTTTCGATTTCCTCCTAAAAATCATGCAAATCTGGACAATAGATTTTGAGATATGAGATAAAAATGAAAAGTACTGGGGTGACTTTTTACTAAAACTACTACAACTTTAAAACCTGAGAAGATACGAAGCTGCAAATTTGAAGAATGCTTTCTAATATTGTTATCTACTTTCCCTTAAAAAATCATGCAAATCTAAACAATAGATTTTGAGATATGAGCTGAACAATGAAAAGTAATGGGGGGACTTCTTACTAAAACTACTACAACTTTAAAACTCGAGCAGATACGAAGCTGCAAATTTGAAGAATGCTTTTTAATATTGTTATCTACTTTCCCTTAAAAAATCATGCAAATGTGGACAATAGATTTTGAGATATGAGCTGAACAATGAGAAGTAATGGGGTGACTTCTTACTAAAACTACTACAACTTTAAAACTTGAGCAGATACGAGGCTGCAAATTTTATGAATGCTTTTTAATATTGTTATCTACTTTCCCTTAAAAAATCATGCAAATCTGGACAATAGATTTTGAGATATGAGCTGAACAATGAAAAGTAATGGGGGGACTTCTTACTAAAACTACTACAACTTTAAAACTCGAGCAGATACAAAGCTGCAAATTTGAAGAATGCTTTTTAATATTGTTATCTACTTTCCCTTAACAAAACATGCAAATCTGGACAATGGATTTCGAAATGTTTTGTCTATGGTTATTGATTTTTTTAATTGATTTTAGGAGTCGTAGGAGCCATTGATTGTACACATGTTGAAATAAATTCTCCTGGTGGTGAAAACGCTGAGCTCTTTCGGAACCGAAAGTCCACCTGGAAAGTTCCAGGAATTTTGCTTGGAGATAGCGGTTATGGATTGGCGCATTTCCTGATGACACCTTTGAATGGAAACAACTTGTCAATACCTCAGAAAAGGTTGTCCGGTATAAAGTTCATTGAATCTAATAATTATATATTTTTTTGAAATTGAAGGTACAACAAGGCTCAAATTAAAACGCGAAATGTTATTGCGAACTCTTGGTGTTTGGAAACGACGTTTTCCTTGCTTATACTTCTCCCGTTTGAAGCTATCTACGACACTTGCATTGATCACGGCTCTTGCTGTTGTGCATAATATTGTTAGGTACTCAATTATTATAGTTGTGTTATTTATTATCTTTTATGTATTATTTCTTAATTAAAATTACTCATTTATTATACTTTTATGTATAATCAAGTGGATAATAAAAATCTGACTTCTAGGCTGAGACGCGACTTGTTTGACAACGATGAATTCGACCCAGAAGAGGACGTTACAACTTCCGTCAACACAAGTAGAACACAATCAGGCACAGCAAAACAAAACGAAATAATCAATAATATTTTTTCATAGTTTTATTCAACAAAATTCAGAAAATTTTCAATCAATTTTAAGGGTACGCTCTTCATAATAAATCTTCTTTGCTTCAAGTACGCTCATTTTCATCTTGTGCTGCTCTTCCATTATTTCAAGTTTCCTTTACATATTTAATTAGTACTCACCAAAAATGAACCATACATCGAATCAGCGTACTCAAATCAACTTTTTTGTTTGTCTTTTTTGAATTGTTGCGAGGATGCCAATGTTGCCAATCTCAAACGGTGCTCCTCGTATTCCATGTCCACCAAACTAGATCGAGCATCCTTTCCCTTTTTTACTTGACTCCCTACAATATGGAGCTGTTTAGTACCAATACTTCAAGTGTAGATAACCAGAACAACAAATTATTTCAAAGGACCTTTTGGGGTTTCCGCTAGTGCCATTTTTGTTTCGAATTCCATTCTATGCGATGCTGAATATGGACCCATTTCCTCTGGAATGATCTCATGTGAATCTCCTTGGTCAACTAAAATAAGACTTGGAGTTCCTGACTCCAACATGAAGAATTCGTCCTCTGTTAAAACACGGTGTGCATCAGAATCAAATTCGTTGTCAAGTGGCTTCATTTGATCAGGAATCATTTGTGCAACTTTTTGAGAAGTCGACGGAATATCAGGAACTTTTGGTCCACCTCCAGTTTTTCTGACTAACTTCTTATGCTTAATGACCTATAAGAAAAATCCAGTCTATTACCAAATGTTTGGTTTTTTAGATTTTGGTTTAAAAATATGAATCTTTCTTACATCCTTTTTGGCTTTTGTCTTTAAGTTGTCCCAAGTTTTTTTTAATTGATCTCCTGTTCGGGATTGGTCACTCAGTTGACTAGAAAATTCAGAGCTGATCTTCTCCCATGCCTCACGCTTCTTGTTGATGGCTCCAAAATCTGTCTTCTTGCATTCCACAACTTTACGATATTTTTCAACTAATTGGAGCAAAAGCTCTTTACAAAATGCCGAAATGGGTGTCGCACGCTTAGCTGTAAGAATGCTTTCTGTTTCTGACTCGTCACTCATTGTTAACAATGACGTTTTAATTAACTGATTCAAAACTTAAAACACTATATTCAAAAGAATTGTTTACTAATTCAACATTCCCGCTTGAATTTGTAAAAAACTATCACTTTCCTCTCAAACACCTCCAAAGGAAAGTAACGGTGGGCACTTTCGAAAGGAAAGTTTCAGATTTTATTTAGAATATCAAATGAAAGGTCGACTTCTTCCTATACTTTGGAGAGTGACTCTCCTCTCCGAAAGGAAAGAATTTGTTAAGAATACTAAGATTTCAACGCTTAAAAATTGGGATTTTTTACATAAGTAAAAAATTTTGTTTTCCAAGCTTAAATGCTGATAGGTAATTTTTTAGAAAATTTCTTCTGAAAACGTGTACAACTCTGACATCAATAGAATTTTAGCTCGATTCCCTCAATTTTCTACAAAATAGAAAAAAACACCCGTCATAATTCTAATGATGTAAAAATGGAATGCGCACAAATTGTGGCAATTTTTCTTAAATTTCAACTTAGTTGGCAGTGGCCTACGTATGTATGTACATGAGAGGTGCCGGCACGTGGAAAAAATTGGCTCGAATCCTTCGACTCGCCGTGTTTGTCTTTATGCAGTAGACCTGTAAAATAATAGAATCTTACTCAGTCAGCGGTGCCCGTTGTAACTTTATACAAAAACGTTGCAAGTTCCCAATTTTTCACGTGATCCTCTCTTAACATAATACAACATCACTGGACCTTACATGACCAGCCGTTAAACAGGAATGACAAATTTTTGTACCTTCCTAATCGCGATATGTCTATGATAATTTCCAAATTAGGCAAAAATTTCCAACACAAAACAAGGGGGACGGGACCGTAGAAACGGGATAGGCGACTTGCGGCTAAAAATGGTTGAACGCCGGTGCACCTAGCTCAGCGCTGAAATAAGCTACAACGTCAAATGAGGACTCCCTGGAATTGGTTTCACTTCTACTATTTTTTTATATAAAAAATACCAAATTGTTTCTTATTTTAATTGTGGGATATTAACATGAACATCTTCTGATCAAGGTGAATAGTGGATAAACTTCAATAATTATATGTTTTATATATATAAAAAAATCGCCAAGATTGTGATCTTCAAATAGAGACCATACTTGACCTTCTGCGTCCTTCCTACGATTTTTTAGGTGCACCTTCGTTGGACCACTTTAGAAAATTTGATTTTGTTTGTAAACAAAAACGAAATAGAAACCGCGGTTTTGAATTTGGCGCAATTTGGATTTGGCAGAGGGTGGGAAATTCAAATATCGAAAATTTGGGATTTTTTTGCGACTTAAAAAATTGTACGTGAATTGTCATCATCTTGATTTGTCATATAATGATTTAATTAAATACGCAATTAATTAACCATTAACCAATCATCATCCCCGTAAGATCACCAACATCACCAGCAGTCCGTTCCCAGCGAGCCATTGAAGTCCTGGAAGCAAGTAGTGCTGTGTACCTGATATTCGGGGATAAGATTCTCCACGTGTACGGTAAATGTAGGCGGTGTTGGCCTAGTGGTTGGGGCGTCTGTCTCTCTCCAATAGCCAGCGTCAGAACGGGGTTCAAACCCCCCAACCAGCCACAAAAAAGTCTTTGTCATTGGTTTTACCCGTAAAGGAATTGCCTTGCCTCTGACCTTGAATATGCCCCTATCTCCGTGATTAGGCATACTCAGACAGAGGATATGGAAATTAGCCGATAGATTTCCCAATGGCTTTGAGGTAATCCTAAAGACAACCCTCATTTGCATAGAGTCACCTGCGGTTATCAGGCGAAAGCTACGGCCGTACTTCACGTGAGGTTGGTGTCCTCGGCCTCTGTGCTTTAGGCCGGTAAAACAGCGGAATGTTACGGATAGTCTGTTGTGCCTGCTTGATGACAACATCTATGCTAATGAGTCCTTATTACTAACACTTCCCTACCCTTCCTTTCATGTTGACCATCCGCTCTGCTGGAATGTGAAATAACGATCCTTTACCTTTACATGTACGGTAAATCATGGTTCCTCTGAATACTAATTTCGGTGTGATTGGCTATTCTTCCAAAGTCGCTTACCGATACAGTAAGCGACTGCGGCGGTCGCGATATTTGTTTCTTTGCGGTCTGCGTTTTCATTCTTCGGATCGTCTCTTAGCTCGTTTCATATCGTTTCCTTATGCTGCTAAAGACTAACTCTGTTTCGAAGTCAATTGTGTTATGCAGCGGTTCGGAAAAAGATGCCGAATGAACACAACGCGATTTATGTGAAGCTTTTGGTGGGCTACTAGCGAGAACATTAGCGTAAGAACGCCCCAAAATACCGTTCAGCTTGCGATGAGTCACGAAGACGAAATCGTCCAAGGTACGCTCTAGTCAGGGTCAAGTCGAATTAAGTTGAATCAGAATTCAGAATTTGATTTTTACAATTAGTTTTTATAACCACGGGGTACGGTCCGCCTGCGACTGGCGCTACTGGCGGTTTCCTACAGCTACGATTAATGATTAAGTTGTTTAGTTATTACACTCTCAGCGTCCTTAAAACAAAAGCATCGGAATTAAAAAATCACAAACAGGAAATATTGTTTTGAAGTGAATCTCGTGATACAGACTTGTATTTTTTATCCGAGCTGATCTAGTTGTTCAAGCGTCCGTCACTTCAATAGCCAGCCTGAGAACAGGGGTTCTAATCCCCCAATCAGCCACAAAAAAGTCTTCGCTATTGACTTTAGCCTTGCCTTGCTTTTGTCTGTGTATTCCCATATCTCTGTGTCCTACTCCGTGAGAAGATATGTAAATTTCCCGATACGTATTCCAAAAGGCTTGTAAAAATTTAGAAGACGATTATCATTTTCATATACAATGCAAGTGAGTATTCCCTTCCATAATCCTGCCCATTCCTTTTACATGCTGACCAACCGCTCTTTGGGAATGTCAAATAACGCTCCTTTACCTTTAGTATTGTTATAAACCATTGAAACATTTGTATTTTCAAGCTGAATTTAACTTTATTATTTCTGATATCAAATGAATCAAACAATTCCGAGCATTTGTGCCATGGGCGAACGAACCGCAATTTGAATACGAGCAAAGCGAATTTTTTTTCGGGGTGTCATGTCTTTGGCGCGGCTTTGCCAGTGCTTCGCTCACGCCTAATGAAAAAACTCTTTTTCTTCACTATCTCAAGATGCTTTGCCTCCATCTTAATTTTTGGCCTAAAATGAAAATTCTAAAAATAAAAAAGTTGTTTAGACCTGAAATTACCCCAGGATAAGAATATGGTATCTCTAACCAGGAAAACCAACAAAATCCTTAATTACAATGGCCAGTTGAGGCTTTAGCACAGTTAAAACCACGAGCGTTGGTGAGAGGCAAGGTAAACTCCGTTTAATACAGAAAGAAAAGGCACTTTATTTGACATAAATGCATAGTGGCTGTTCAACATGTAAGGGAGAAGGTAGGGAGATGGTAGGGATAGTTATATATATTGTCATAAAGCAAAAACAACAAACTATTTGTAACATTACGTCGTTGTACGGGTCAAGTCCATAATGGGAAGTCACAAACATTACGTGAGGTGCGGCGGTTGCTTGCGCCTGATACCCGAAGGTGGCTCTATGCAAATGAGAGCAGTCTTTAGGATTACCTCAGGACTATTTGGAAACCTATCGGCTAATTTCCATATCCTCTGCTTTTGCATACCTAATCACGTAGATATGGGCATACACGTTCCGAGACAAAGTAAGGTGAAAAACAATTGTATAAAGACATTTTGTGGCTGATTGGTGGGTTTGAACCACAGTTATCAGGCTTGCTAGTTGAGCCTGATACCCTTTAACCACAAGACAAACTCGGCCAACTACAGAGTGATTCTCCTCAAACAAAAGGGTTGGGAACAAAAAGGTGTTCTTAGCAACTGAAGGGAAGACATAAGGCATTTGGTTGGGCATCTTTGGTAAGAGGCCCTAGCTAGCGCAGTGGTTAACACTGCCAACCTTACTTTTTGCCTTCCCACAAGGAACGACGCCACACAACCATACTATCAAAATACGATTATGGGGATTCGAACCCGAGTAAAATTAAAAATTTTACCCATACTCTTTACTATTAAAATATTTAGATTATTTTTCTAGCCTTTTAGACTTTTAATAAATTATTCTTAAAAATTTTATAAACTTTAAATCTATTGGATTAAAAAACTATTAAAAAAGTAATCATTCTACAAAATTTCCAAATGCTCTTAAAGTTTAAAAAATATCAAGAACAATTTAAATATTTTTAACATTAATTTTTAATAAAAATTAAACATAAGCAGAAAAAATTTCCAAAACTTAGAAAGATTTCAAATAGTTTTGAAGATTTTAGTTTTACAATAACTTCAAAATGAATAAAGCCCTATATAAAACAAAATTATTATTATATGTTATCATTATCATTAATATATTCATTATTTTGAACTGAGCTAAGATGCTGAGGGAAGTTCTCGCTTATTAGAAAAATAGGAGTTTGCCCTGTCACCCACGCCCAACTGCTTTTCTTCATATTATGTAGCGTAAGCAGTGACAACCTCCGTTATTTAACGAACTGAATTTTTACTGTTAAATAACAATTCTTACCGTTATTTAACGTGATGGTAAAAAATACTACGGTAAAAATTAA
>VYYI01000542.1:0-29482 GCA_021029175.1 Bilobella aurantiaca
GAAGTGCATTGAGATTTACAGCTTTTTCAAGCTGAATGCCAATGAGGACAAGGTAAAGAGTAGGAGTAAGAGTCTGCTCAGCGCTCGTGGAAGTTCGTTTCGATACACTGGAAGGACGCAGAAGGAAATGATTAACTTTCTCCGTGACAACTTTATGAAGCGAAGTAACGGAGCAGCGAAGAGAACCGAAGTTGATAAGACATTTGGCCGGTAAGGCTGGTTTTCCTGGAATTTCTGGAGCCTCCAGCACCTGCCCAAACTTCTGACGTCTGAATGCTAAATGACTTTGATTTATTTATTCATGTAGATCTTCCTCCGTGCGCTCAGCAAGCGTCTCGCACCACCACTTTGAGGAAAACTCCGTTGGGACAGCGCACCATTCTCATTCTAATGTATCCACGAGCTACTCCTCACCTGGAAACATCCAGAAGAACAGTACCACCAGCAGAAACGAGTCTGACTCGGCCGAGGACGAAGAGGAGGACGAGACGCTGTCACCTTCGGGAACCCTGTCACCTGTCCCTCTGTCACCTGACCATCACCACCACCCCGACGGAGGAGTTGACCACCGGCTACCAGGTCAGCTTATACTCTCACAGTCAATCAAAGAGTTTCCCGTCACCAGCTGGAAAGTGACTCGTCAGAATAATAGGCGAAAGTCCACTGTGTCCTCGACGGACGAGGACGACATGGACAAGGGGAAGGACTTTCGAAACGAGTCCTCAACTAGTTGTTTAGGTAGTTATGACCTCCTGGACAAGAGCAGTGCGTCCATTGACACGATTCCATACCTGCTGCGCCGTAGAATTAATCTAGAGTCCGAGGGAGGGCATGAGAGTATTTTTAAGTGTAAGTCCTATGATGGACGGCGGTTGAGTAAGAAGTCCGTCAAACGGTTTCGATCCGTTCAGAACTGTAACATTTGGTGGTCGTACAAGGACGACACGGTGGATGACAAGGAGTATGAGACCGCGGGAGGGCTGGGTGCTTGTGAGGTTGACGTTGGAGCTGAGGCGGATAATGATCCGATTAGTTCTGAGGATGAAAGAGAGTATGAGCCGGCGGGGCTAGCTCCACCGCCAGCGATTCCGCTGGACGCTGATGGGCGGGTCCGTAAAATGAGTTGTGAAATTGGAGGCGTGGTTTTCGAGAGGGGTGGTTCGTACTTGGAGGAGGTGAGGCAGAGTTCAAGTGAACGGGAGGATGAGGATGACGAAGGTCAAAGTGAGGGTGACCCGAGTGAAAGTAAGAGTAGGGACGAACTAGAGAGTGAGGAAGAGGGTGACCAAGTGGCCCAGTCAGGTGACATTGACCATGGCCAAGAAGAAGAGGTGACGGAGGACGAGGCCGGAAGTCTGGAGGAAGGGCTTCCGGAGGAAATCCCTGAGGCGAGAGACCAGTTTGACATTGACATTGACTTACTTTGTGAAATCAAACCCCCGCCAGCATTTGACGGGCCAATAATCGATGAGCCGGAAGTAGGGAAATGTGCTTTAGAGGACGACGAAGTTACGCCACCGTTTGACGAGTGTGACGGCGGCGGCCGGAACACGGTTAATCCCGCGGAGGAAGCACAGTGCGTCGCTGAGGATGAAGGGGACGAGGAGGACACAGTGAGTGCCCGCTCAAGCTCTCTAGATCCACCATACTCATCGCCACCGCACCTGGAAGGTATTCCTGAGGCCGTTTCTGACGAAGAGGCGGGGCAGTCACCGTCACCACCACCGTTGCCCCAGCACGGTCATCACGTGTGTCTACCCAAGCCGGATACGATTGTAGAGGAACCGGAAGAAGAGGCGGAGCTCGGTTCGGTGTCGTTCCTGCAACAGAGTTCCAAATTTGCGGGATTGGCCATGATCATGAGCACGGCGCTTCCGGCTCCGCCCCTTTTGTTCCGGAATTCCCAAACCCAACTCCCAATCATTGAAGAGGAGTTTACCCCGCCAGCAGTAAATCGCAAATCATCCACCACCAGCCTCGACAACTTGCCCCTCCCACCGACTCCGCCCTACTACGAGCCAGACAGCGACAATGCTTTCGAATGTGATACTCCCAAGTATCCACCACCACCCGAAGCAGGCATGCGCAAGTTTAGTTTCGGCTCAATCGAAAAACGAGCCGGCCTTCTCCAGAGAGTGTACAGTATTGATGAGGGCGGTGGGGATCGAGCGCAGGAGATCGCTGCGGCCGTGGTGGCTCGAAGCCGAAGTACCTCATCGGGCGACGCCGTGGACGAAGCCGAAGGGCCACCGCCGAAGCCAATTCCTGAACCGGACACAGTCGTGGCCGTTACCATCGGGGGCCGGTCGGAAATTACATCAATTCCGGAAGTTGACGACGAAGACTCGGAACCCAAACCCCCGTCACAGTACCCCTCAATCGAGATCGAGTCCCCGCCCCCGAATCTCCCGCAGCGCCATTCCAGCCTCGATGACAACTCCTCGTGTACCTCGGACCCAAACTCGTCGCCCCCGGAACAGATCCTCTACATTCCGAATCTGAGGCCGACGACACTGTCACGGATCTCCGAACAAACGACGTCGGAAACGTCGGACTCTTCGACGGAATTCATCAATCAAATTGAGTCGAACTTGATACTGAACAAATTCAAGCTAATTGACAGTAGTGAAGTTAGTTCAAACAAAGTGGCTCCGCTTGTTACGCTCACGAGCGAACTGTGTGACTCGTCAGCGACATTAAATGACCTTGACGAAATTCAAGAGGAGGAGGATGACGGGAGCGGAAGTAGTGGCATTGTCAAGTCCGTTCTCAACTTAAGTGTCATTGGAGGTCGAATAGTTTTGTAGGGTTTTCCAGAAGGCTGAAACGCTGAATCGCTGCACAGTATTATAAAAGGCTGATGCAGACAGTATGAAGGCTGACGGATGCTGGTGGTGCCAGTATAAAGTCTGAGAGTACATGAAGGAAACGAGTTTCTTTCTAGGAAGATTAGAAGCACTGCGTCTTCAAAGTGATGAGATAGACTTGACTTTAATTTTTAGGTTTAGATGACGTTGATTTTAGATGATTTTTTGGGGGACAAGATTTTGAAGCGATTTTTGGTAGACAAGATTTTTAGAGTTAGCATATTTTTTGAGAACTTTGCCTCTTTCGCAGCAGCGTCATTCTCACAAGCACCAGAATGACCTCAAAAGCGATTAAAAAAGCTTTTTGAGAACTTTGACCTTAAAAACAATACTCATAGACTGCTGTGTCGTAGTTTAGGGCAGTGATTTAAGAGAACTTTAATTGTAATTGTTAATTGTACTTTTAATGTTAATTAGGATTCGAATTGAAAGTATTGATTCTGTTGTCTCTCTCTTTTTATTCGTATGTTTGTGTACAGTTAACTACTACTATGTGACAGCCGGTACTTCCACCCCTCTCTGGCATACGCAAAGGCACGATCAGGCTCGCTATAGAAATTATTACATTTAAAAAAAGCAAAAGAGCAACAATCTTCGCCAATTTCTAAAAAAAACGCTAACTCATTTAGGACAGGTAAAAACTCATTTTCTAAAAAAAAACGATTTAAAACAAAAGGTGCCAACGGCAGATGCCAAAGTGAGACAAAAGAAAAAGCTCTTAATAGTGTTTTATGAACCCTTTCTTTTTGCTGCCTTAATGCATATTTTATGAGAGTAAATGATCTGGGGAAAGTCAAGGGTTTGGTAAGCGTCTTCTTTTCATCTTGTTGTTTTATTTATGCTGTTTTGAACAAAGTCTTGTTTTTTTAAACAAAGCCAATTTCTAAATTGATCCAAAACTAGAAAAAATATCTTAATTTAAGATTAGTCATATTTCGGTTCTTTTCCCACTGTAAAAAACTTGGCTTAAATATTTTTTGGATCGAGATGATTGTTTGTTCCCGTCTCCGTGTCTCGTGTGGTCATCTCCTAAATTTAAAATTCTGAGCCTAATTATATCTTCTAAATTTCCCATTTATATCTGCCATGTAGTTAGTAGTGTTCGAAATGAAAGAATTCTTTTTCCAATTAGTAGATGACTACACGGTAACCACCCACTTAAAATGGCAGGTGTTTAAGTGGCGATTTGCTAAGTTTTTGTCAAAAGTCGGCCATTTTGCATGAAAGCCTCTAGATTTCTGTGTGGTTTAATTTGACATAAGTTTGATTTGAGTTCTAAATGTTATGTTAGTTTAAAAAATGAAGTTCAAGGTAATTTGTTGATTGATTTTGATTTTGATTGCAGATCCCGATTGGTTTTTCTACCTCCTTCGAGAACTTCTGAATACTCAGCGGAACCTTAGAAATCAGTTAGAGAGCGTTGCTGAGGCGACAGTAGTTGGGCTGAGCAGTCAACTGCTCAAGCTCCTCGAGGGGAACTTGGAGTCCATTCCACGACAGATCTGGGAACTGCCCAATGGAATCAATCTAGTCAGACTCCTCCTCAAGTTCTTCCAGACCAACGCCCCTGCGTACCTAGCCTCCCTTCACAATCTCTCCCTTGACCCCGACATGGAGTCCAATTACAACAAACTTAGCCTACTTTACTACTTCGTCTACCTTCATACTCAATTTTGTAAAATCATCCTTAGTTACGCTAGCATACTCTCCCCTCCTACCGCTACCAGTCTAGTTTCCTTAGTTAATCAGCTCTTGGCCGTTATCGAGCCGCTTAGCCTTCACGCTAACGACTTGACGCCCGTTCTTGAGAATCAGTTGAAATTAGCCGAGATTAAGATGGAAGTGAATGAGATTCCGGAGGGGACGGAGTTGGGGGACTTGATTCGATTTGGAATTCTCATGAAATTCAATTCCAAACTCGGGCTGGAGAATCGACTCTTTGTTTTGGTAAGGGACGGAAACTGAAAATTTCAGCGATGGAGCTGAAAAGAAAGCGATTTTTATTATGGTTGGACTACTTGTTTTTCTAGACGCAAAATTACTTGTTTTACGGGAGTCGAGTATCGTCCGCTATTGGATTTCGCCTCCACGGTCTCCTCCACCTCGTCACATTAAAACTTGAGCCAAACAATCACACTACTGATCTGGCAAATTCGTTCAGTATTAATGCCAGTGGAAAGATTCTGCTCCTCTCTGCCTTCACAGAAAAGGTAAAAAAAGGAGTTTCCTAAATGGAATTCGAAAAAAAAAACTTTTCTGAAAACCGGTCAATTCGCAATTTTAAAAAAATGTTCAATGATTTTCAATTGAAGTCAAGGGATGCTTGGATGCATGACTTGGACATGGCAATCCGTCGAGCAGTGCCCCTATGCTCAACTCCAACTCTGAACACCATCGGATCGGTGCCTGGAAGCTTGAACGAAATTGCAGCGAAACCGTTGACGAATTTTAGACTGAACAACATGCTCCACGTCTGTTGGCATCGAAATCTATCCATTTCATTTACACAAATCTGTCATGTCACAAAGGTCAGTTTCATTTGAAAAATGTAATAGTAGAGATTGCTAATTCGTTACGTAATTGACGTGGGTAAATTTGTTAAATTTTGTAATTAGTTAAGTTTGTTTGTATTGTAAAGAGGTTTATTCAGTGTATTATGTTATGTTTCAAAGCGTTTCTGATTTGTTTGTTTTCGTTTTTAGTATACGATTTCCGGCTATCTTTTGAGAAAGTTTAAAAACTCGGCAGGATGGCAAAAGCTTTTTGTTACGTTCAATCATGTCTGTTTGTTTTTTTACAAGTCACATGAGGTAAGTATTTTTCGGAGAATGAGATTTTGGTTTAATGTTTAAAAATTTAAAATTTGAAAAAGCAATTTTGAAATTTTGATTGATTTCAGGATAAAGTTCCACTGGCTACACTCCCACTCCTTGGCTACAAAATTGACGTGCCTGGAGCCGATGACGGAATTACCAAAGAATTCGTTTTCAAAATCACATTTAAAAATCACATTTACTACTTTCGCACTGAATCTCCGTTCACTTTCAAGCGGTGGCTCTACGTCTTGTCACAGGCTACTACTTCCAGCGGCACTTGAGTATCACGCATGACATTTTTTTTTAAATAGATTTAATTTGTAAAAGTCGCTAATTTCGATTCTCAATAATAATAGCTTTAACGCGCTTCAACGCTCCTCCCCTATTAACTTATAACTCCCACTTAAATTGAGTGTTCGGCAATTGTACAACAAGTTGTGAATAAAGTTTATTTTGTAACTTGACAAGTAAAATCAGGCCTTGAATATGAAAATTTTGATTTTTTGTGACTTTGGACTTCGAATTTCTTTAACTGTCTTCAGCAATTCTAGAAATCCAAAAGGAAAAACTGGTTTAAGTTGTTCTAAAATTTTGAAATTTTCGGGAGACATTACCTCCACAAACGTTCCGTGAACACACATTGCAAGAGGTAGGAACGTCGAGCACATGTCGTCGTCTCCCTGCATCTTGATACCCTTGACTAAATTATAGTTTGAAAAAAGAATTGAATTAGTGTGTTTTACAATACAAAATTATTTTCAAATATTTTGAAAATTTCAAAGTTCAAATTTTCATTGGCTTACTCTCTTGGTCAAAGCAAACTTCTAGGCCCTTCTTAATTTTGGCCTTGACACTGTCCGCAATGGCCAGGTCAATGATTTCACCTGCTTTTTCCTTATGCGGAATTCCGATGTCATCAATCTAAAATTAAAAAAAAAATGAGTTGTAAATCATATAAATCATATTTTGTATATTTTGACATTTTTTTTTATAGAAATTATGTGACTTACCAATCCTTTCTTTAACATAGTACACTTGAAGAAACACTGAAAAAGAAATTAGCGTATAAGTGTAAAATAGCAATTAATCGTCAATTTGATGATAACTTGAAAAAAAAATACGCTTACCGCTCCATTTTCAATTCCAAGGTCATGCACCGTGGCCGCTCCCACTTGCTTAAGGCACTCGTTGATGCCGTTGATTTGCTTTTCTGAAAGGTCAACCTGCTCACCACCGCATTTGGCATTCACAGCGTCCACCTACCACGAATAATCACAAATTAATTGCTAATTTACCTTGATTGATTCTAGAAGCGCACGAATCGTCCCACTCAAATTCCTGCAACTAACAAATGACCACACGGTTATCACGAATTTACCTCAACTGGATGAAAATAGGTTACTGTCAATAGGAATGTGGTCAAGGTCCTTGCAATGAATTTGGTCATTTTAAATATGGGATTTAGGACCTGTTTGAACTTTGAAAAAAGACGCTGTCGATAATTTGAAGTGCGTAGTTAATGAAAAGAGAACGCTGAATCGGTGAAGGTTTTATTCATTTTGTTGCGTGACCACTTAAGGGCTCTTCCATAAACAATAGGAAGATAAGCAGGTATCCGAGCATTCATTTTAATTAAGGCCAGGTAATTTAATGGTAACAAAAGAAGAAAAAAAAACGCACTGAAGTTTCCAGCAGTAATTTTTCAAGTTCATTATTCATTAAGTTAATTACAGGTTATGCTAAGCATTTATATCCTAACGATTGTTCTACAGTGTTCTAAAATTTTTTTTAAATAAATTGAATAGAGTTAACCTTTGAATCTGTGGCTTTGAAATGGCATTCGACCGGAAGGTATTTAAGTTATTAAATTCGCACTTCATGAGCAAATATTGGTTTAGAACTACTGTATTTAACTTTTCAATTGAATTTTAAACTGAAGCTTATTAACTATTAAATTAACTTTAAATGTTAACATTATTATTTTTAAATGTTAACCTAATATGCAGCTTTTTGATAATTGCATGTTATTCTTTTTTGAAGCTCATTAGGCTAGAAGCGGTTTTTTCTTCATGAATAAGCTTGCTGAAATGAATTGTTGAAAAATGAATTCACTTTTTTTTAATCATAGTCATGATGAATTTAAAAAAAAATAGAATTATTAGACTTTACTCGAGAAAAGCCGCTGAAAATGTTGCAGCGATTAGAATCAAAGGAATGAGTAGGAAGGATGTAAAAGCGATTGGAATTGATGCAGTACAGCGAACTGGATCATGGTGGTTATAGAGGCACTTGACAAAGACAGAGATTTGATGGGTGGAGCATTGGTTCTGTCCAGTGCTTTGGCAGCAGTGTCGTAGAAAATTTGTCAGCGCTTGTACTTGCTGGAAGTGCCTGGAATGGGGCTTTGGATTGTGTGTTCTCCGGTAAAGGTCTTGGGCAGCCTCTGGCGTCGTGCGCTGGGTAGTCAAGGCCTCGCAGAATTCTTCGATGACTTGTCTGTCAATGACTTCCTGTCTATATCCAGTTACACTACCAAGGACATCCTGGAAGTTCCAGATACGCGAGGCAACACCGCTGGAACGGTGCACGGTCTCCTTCTCGGCTGCCGCTTTTGATTGTCGGGTCGTGGCCCCCTCGATCGCTGATTTGACCGAGACGCTAGAAGCCTGTGGCGATGCTTCAACCTCAATGATGTGTCGCTGAATTTCCAGTGTCAAAATCATAACGATTAGGGCCCACCGCAAGCAACACATTCCAAAAATAGCCGTGTCGTCCACCAGCTAACTGTTTCAAAAAACTTCAATCAATCATGCATGATAAATGATCATGCATCATGATCATGAGTGGCTCTACCAACAACATATACTACAACACAAGAATGATTGCGTTTGGATTGATGTACAAAACTGTTTCGTTTAAAACTAAATAAGTGGTAGAAGACTCGTTGCTAAACGATTTTCATACTTTTGAGGTATTGTCTTAATTTTTTACGCCTCATGTTTATTTTTTACTAGATGTTTACATTACAATTGAAACAATAGGTAATTTATTTAATGTCAGGAGAAGCAACAGCTAAAAACATTACAAGTTGATTGATTACATGATGTTGAGTACATGATTAATTAATTTTAAGAGCTTTAGGACTAAAAAAATGCCAATCAAGTTATCGTAATTTAACTCTTCAGAGTAATATTTTCTCCAGGAAAATCAGGTCCGTCACGTCCTGGAACATTGACTTTAACGTTTACCAGGTAAGTACATTCAGTATATCTTCAGTTCAACTTAATAAACAGGGATTAATGGGTATAATAACGTTTAATAACTAGTTAATTGAAAGTAGCATCAAGTAATATAATAAATTAGTGTGAATTAATATACCATTAATTACAGTGTATTTTTAATTAATTACATGTTATTTTTCAAAATATCCTTAATATTGTTTCATGTTATCGTTTGGTATTTAATTGAAAGCGGTGATTACGTGTGGCAATTGTCTAAGATAGTATTTAATTGTACTTGAAATATTTAAGTATAAATTAAATTAATTTCAGAAAGTCACTTTGATGAGTCTTTGCCTGTGTATGTGTTGTCAAATTTCGACCTTCATGCTTTCCTGAGCTTTTAAAAGTAGAAAAGCGGGAAAATAAATATTTTGTTTTTGTTTCTTTGAATGACTGAATTGCTGAAGTTCAAAAATAAGAAAAATCAAAGATAATTTTTGTTAATTGTGACATTGTGATTAATTAAATTGTAATTAGATGCAGAACTGCGGGAGATAGGTAACGTTGGGACTTATCCGAAACAAAGCTGTGACAACCATAAGGTCAAAGTAAGCAGTGTCAGTGTCATCCTCATCATGGAAGGAAGCCCAAGCGTAAGGTCAGCTCATGAACTGGAGAAATGTGTCACTTGGCACGAAGGCTGTGTCACCTGGACATACGAGCAGCAGGAGGATGTGGAGGAGCAAATACTGGAAATATACAAAACGTTCATTCGGAAGAATGGAAATAACCCCAACTTGCCCTTGCTCACAAAGGAAAAGCATGCGACTTACTTACGCAAAGGGCTGTACCGCTTCTCTAGTAATTTCGAGGTACGCACATACGCTACTGCTTGTAGATTGAGCAAACGTATTCTGCAAATTTAAGATGAAAAGCTAATTTATAACTGTCGAAACGAACAGGCTTTGGATTGCAGTCAACCCTGGTTATGCTATTGGATACTCCACGCCATGAGTCTTTTGGATGTGAAACTAAGTCAAGAAGAAAAAAGTCATATTACTACATTTCTAGCATCTTGTCAGTCAGATGAAGGCGGATTCGCTGGGGGTCCGAGACAGATGAGCCATCTTGCCGCTTCATATGCCGCAATAAACGCTTGCGTCTGCCTCGAATGCCCGGAGAGCCTTGCCATAATTAATAGGTACCTAGTCATAAAAATGAAGTAGAGAGACATTGAAAGGGTTTCTTTTGGCTATGATGAGGATGACACTGGTTTTGCTTTCATTTTAGAGAACAGTTACTTGAGTTTGTAGTCAATATGAAAATGAAGGATGGATCGTTCCGGATGCACCGGGGCGGGGAAGTGGACGTGAGGGCCATTTACTGTGCCGTTGTAGTTATTAAATTGACTAATACTCGAGTACCTCCTACATTATTTCAAGGAACGGCCGAATGGCTAGCCAGGTAAAAAAATATATATTTCTGCTCATTTTCATTTTTAAACAACCATTTTTCCTTAGGTGTCAGACATATGAGGGAGGATTCGGTGCGAGTCCTGGGATGGAAGCGCACGGTGGCTACACATTCTGTGCAGTGGCGGCTCTTATACTTCTTGGACAGGAAAGTTTAATTAATACTCAACTTCTGTTGAGATGGCTCAGTTTCAAACAGTTATCCGTCGAGGGTGGCTTTGCGGTGAGTTTTTGAATAATTGTGATATTACATATGGACAATTAAATAGTAAGTGGATTTTCTCAGGGCAGGACAAATAAACTCGTCGACGGTTGCTACTCTTTTTGGCAAGGCGCTACCTTTTCTCTTCTTAGCCAATGCGGGGAGCCTGGTGACTTTGTCACGGAAGATGGGAATTGGTTGTTCCATCAAACGGCTCTTCAGGAATACATCTTAATTTGTTGTCAGTATCATCAAGGAGGACTGATTGACAAACCATCAAAGTGAGTTTACCAACCTTATTTTCCCATACATAAAGTCAACAAAACAGAAACAAGACAGTCCTTAGGACAGGAGTACCCTTTACGCCCGAGAACCCCTTCACGTTTCTAACCCTGTATTTTCAATTTCAAGGGTTCAGCGTCCGGTTGATCGACTTAAATTTAAATAGAAAAAAATGACTTGTAGGGGAAGGGGTGTCCCTTGTCTTAAAGGGTACTCGTATGATATGATACTGTAATTCCTAGGATGGGCTTGTTTGGCAATATTAAAGAATTTCTGTAATCGCTAATTGGTTTCGATCAATTTCAGGAGTCGGGATTTCTACCACACTTGCTATACACTTAGCGGCCTCTCTATAGCTCAGCAGGCTCAAGGTTCAGTAAGTATTCTCGGAAGCCCTACGAACTCACTGGTAAAACGTCAATTCATAGCCTGAGACTTAAAAAATTAACATATTCAATTACTCTTTCAATTGTCGCTTTCCTTTCAGCGTGCAGTTGTCCCCGTTTTTAACCTTACCGTGGATGCCGTATCGAAAGCCCAGGAATATTTTTATGAGCACGATCCAACAGTCAGCATTAATGCCAGTGTGATGATTACCGAAGATGATAGTGAGATAGATTAACTAAGCACATTTATTACCTTAATTTACTACCACAAAATTCTTTTAGCCATAAATCCAACTTGCCTCAAACTAACAAGTAAACTCAGTTTTTTTTTCTAGTATAAAAAACTCAACGGAACTAAAGGTAAAGGCACTGAAACCAAGCCTTTCCATTTTTAGAGTTCAGAATAACCAGTAACACTTACATTGATCTCTGTGCTTGTGAATAAATAAATTATTAGATTCTTTGACGTCTCAGATACTTGAAAACTCTATTTAAAACTAAAACTTTCAATTTATTTCGGTTTTTTCTTTTCTCGAATTTGGCAACGAAATACTAAAAGGTACTACATTCTAAAATTTTATACAGAAAACAATGACACGTATAGAAATAATATCAGAAATATCAATTTGTGAATCATTAAAATGCAATTTATCTCTGTTTTAAGGTTCCATTTAAGTTCAAGGTTAAGGTGTATTCAGTTCATGGAGAGCTGTGAACTGAGCAGACATGCCGTAGATTGAGCGAGGTTCCCGTGAAAAGTAGATGAAAACGTAGGAACCAGAGACAAGGACGCTGGAGTCCGAAAAGACGATGGAGCGCTCTTCTGTAACGCTTCGCGAGTCCAGCGCCTCCATTGAAGTGGACGGGGAGCTGATTCTGGAATTTTGGGCATAAGTGTACGCTACATAATCGTCTAAGCTCGTAAAATCTGCTCTATAAATGGCAATCCAGTCCTCTCTTGACGTCTCAAGTGTTGAACACACCCTGTAAAATACTTTGTTGCTCTGCCCCACGTGCCAATTCGGTGGTGGATGGAATTCTACCATTTTCTCTCGTGTAGGACGAAATACCTTGATTTTGAAGTGGGCCGAAACTGGACGATGGTCACTGCAGCGGTAGCGCATGTGTGACTTGTAGTTGCTAACGTCGGCTGAAAGCGTTACGTTATCATAAGCGTTAGCATTGACCTGGTACAGAATCCTGTCTGTCCAACCCGGCCTTCGCTTGAGGTCATAACTGTCGAAACCCGACTCGAACTTGTAGGTTGGTGGGAATGTCACAGGGAGTTCACGAAGTTCCGAAAAAGCGTCACCAGACGCCTGGACTTGAGAGAGCTGATCGTCTTGAAGGAGCGGTGCAAACGAACCGTTGGAAACGTGTTCGACGATTTCTTCCGGAGATTTCGAGCCTCCGAGCCGAAAGTTCAAGTCACCGAACCAAATCACGTAGTCGTGAAATAAGATGCTTGAAGTTTCGGCAATTGAAAACTCTTGTGTTGTAAGTATGGTTTGATAGTCATCCACTCGAGCCTGAACCTGAGGATCGTGAGGTGTCAAGTGACAATTGACGAAAACAAGAGAGCACCCGTAAATTCCGAACCGATAAGATATTGCTCCCTTGTTTCCCCAGATTCCACCGAGACCACGCCTCGTCACTAAATATTCAATGTCACGAATAAATGTAAGATGCGTCCTTTTCATGAAAATTGAAGTCTGGAGTCCTTGGAGACGGACCGTTTGCACTTTCACTAATCCAACCGCTGCCAAAATGCACTTGATCTTCTCCGTCCAAGGATCATCAAATACTGCATTGTAGATGATGTTTTGCGGCTGAGACTTAACTTCTTGGAATCCAATGACGTAGAGATCAGGGACATTAACGTAAGAATTGGAATCTGGAATCAAACCGAGCAAATGTTGAAGTGGCTCAGAATCGAGGGGCCCTTTCGTTGCTACGTTCCAGGTTGCAACAAATACAGTTAGTTCCTCCATACCTTAAAATTAATAGTAACGGATTATTTCAAGAATCATAAACGCCCAACTCCCGTTTCTAGATATTTCTAAATACTTTTATCAGCTCATAATTACGATTATATTTTTGCTTTTGCTAGTACGAGCAGAAAAACTGGAACTGTGCTGGAATTCTGGAGTTCTGCAGTATTTGCGACTCTTGCTAATTGCACTTTGTACCTTTGGTCTACGAGACTTACGTCATGCGGACAACCACAAGCATGATTAAGGGCAAAAGTTAAGCGGTTTAACAGACCACACATTTTATCGTTTGCTTTGGCCATCGCCATCACCGCACCCCGCAAAGCACAAGTGCAAGCTGCTGAAATGGACGCCACTAATTCGAACTATTAATTAAGTAGTGTACCGGAAAGAAAAGAAGAGACAATGAACAAAAAAACATCGTGTTATACTTCTGTATCAGATTTTTTTTTCCTCAAATAAATATACTTGCAAGCTTATTCAGAATAGTTCAATAATTCAAGGTTTAAGGTTTACCTGTTAGCGCTTTCCACAGAATATATAAATGCACGGATTTATTATGCTAACCTAACTGGATTAATAAATCGCAATTTACGAAAGTGACTTGATTTGATTCTGTTTCCCTTTCGTGTTTGTTGTCTGAAACCCTGAATACGAATGAAGGCATGATGAAATATATTTGGGGGAATGAAACCGTTCACATTACAAAACAATTGACGTAAAAAATTACTTAAATTAATGTGATAAATGCTTCTGTACGTCATACATCAGGGAAAAGGCAAAAGAAATGTCTGCTAAGCAAAAAGTATAAGGAAGTCAAGGTGGGCCACTTCACAAATTGCCTTTGGTTTGATCGTGAGAAAAACTCGATGACCCACAACTTTAAGCTTTGTGGACTACGCACTTACTCGTGTAACCGCTCGATTTTCTGGTATAATCTTTAGAAAATCAAAAATACAGTAATACTAATTAAGTAATTAGTAAACTAGTAATTAGCGTTAGAGACTTAACTTTCGATTTTCGCTAATCCATTATCGCCCCTCATCATTAAATAAACTATTAAAATTACTAAAAGTCCTTGCAAGATTAATTATTTTCCTATTTTACTACTTACCACAAAATGGAATTCACTGCCAGTGTCAATGATAGTTTTGTTTAATTACAGTGCTTGACATGGAGTTGCAGCATTTTTCCTTAACAGCACCGCACCAAACCTGATTAAAATTAATTAATTAATTAAGTTAAATTGATTGTTAATTAAGTCAAAAATCACTAATTTTATCGATCAATCAAGGAAATAAGCAATCAACTTGAATTTAAATTTCGATTCAACTAAGGGTGCCAAAACGCACAGCTGTAGTTGACACAGCTGGGCATTAAATTGCCGACTAATTTTCTTCACAAATATTTTGTATTCGTGATACCAAAATTACATTACTTTAACGTTTATTAAGCCAAAAGAAGTTGCATTTAAAAAATTAAATTTTCTCTAAAATTCAACCAAGTAAACACCACTGTAAAATTTGAGTTAAATTAAGTGCTAATTAACTAAACATTCGCCTGGATTTGTCAAGCTCAAAGTTATAATTCTCTTGAGATGAATTCCCAGCATGAATGAATTAGGGTGAGCCCCAGATGGTGTCTTTTTGTCAAACAGAGTGGAGCACTTTGCCGGAAGATGGCTGTAAGGAGGGAAAAGAAGCCACAAGATTATCGTAAAAAAAGGGAGGTTTGGTTTTTGGTATAACTAATAAAAAAGCCAGTCGTTAATTAAGAAACTAATTAGTACTTCATCGGGATTAAGTGTTGCTACAAATTGCATATTGTGAGTGTTTAGGTTTTTTTTTGTTTAGTTAAGGCTGCTGATGCCTGTACAAAACCTATTCACCGTCAGTCATAATGGAAGATTTGGAGGAGGCTTTCAACCAGCCAATCTGGCGCCTCTCTCCCTGTCCACCATTCCACAACACAGAAAGTCTTTCCTCCCTTCTCAATTCAGTTCCCGTTCAAGTTTCGTGTGGTGAAGTTCGTCTGCCCTCCATGTCATCTCTTCCCAATTATTGATTGAGGCCCAAACGTAACAGATTAATCAGTGACCTCTGACCTCGGCTAGTCCAAAGGACATAGAACCTAAACTAATGGTCCAGCTGGGTTGAGTGTATTGTCATTGACAATGACCAATAACTTCATTCCACTAAATATGGATACTTCAAAGGACTTAGAAAGGGATGCCTCTGCATTCGGTGGTCTCTTTCAACAAATTATGAATGAAATGAAGGTAATTGGTTCCGTTGTGCTAAACAATCGGGAGGGTACACTATTGGTTAAGTAGATTTAGACTTAATTTTTATGTTGAATCGTTCAAGGTTCTTCTAGAAAAGGAGGGTGAGTGAAGTAAACGATACTATTACATCTTTGTTGAACTTTAAACCTAAATTCACGTTTATGAAATAGGTAGGGTTTAAAAGTAAATCGATTAGCTTGCCTTAAGTAGAATATAAGCAATTTTTTTTGTCAATGTGTAAAGTGTACCCTCAATCGAACAGTCGTACCGATTAGTAAATCTATTTCAAGTTCCTCTTCCCCTTCGTGTCACTTATTTTTGGTTTGCTCAACTTTCCCACCGTTATGGGTATTATCTCTCGTGAACTCTATTCGTTTCACAGAAACTGAAAAGTGGACGGTGGCGAGGGAATTATCAACGCTTTCCCATTTGACGTAATTTGTTACCGTAGCCCAGATTGAAGGACCACTGAGGAACAGCTTGAGCGATCGTGACAGCCAGCATTAGCTTCCCTTTTACAAATCCTTCATCTGTGTTAGAGAAGGAGGTGTTGCGTAACGAGTCGTTTCAGAGATGTTGGAAGTATTGTCACAGTTTCGAAAAGTGCAATTAAGTTTAGGTTTAGTCCTAATTTTGGTGAAAATGAAATTCTCATCGTTATCAATGTGATTGTCACGTTCTTATATCAGTTACTTAAATTTAGAATACGTATCTTTAACAATGTCACATCGTGTAGAGTCAATTAAATTGCAATTCGCAATCACCATTTTGTTCCAATTTGGAATTCTTACTCCACTTTCATACTAGGATTGCAAATTACCATACAATATTTTTGACTCACCTTAATTACCTCAACGAGGAATTAGAATGCAAACCAATTAAATGAAAACAGAAATCATTTAAATTGAATGAATAGGATCTCGCTGAATTCGTTATAAAAATGAATTTTCAATTGTTCTGGTTTCGTCGATTCAGCCGAGGATAAAACAACTGTCGCAATTTTCTAGCTTTGAAAATTTATCTCCAATTTGCGTTGTAACAAATGGATGTTCTCGATCATGATCTGATATCATATATTACAGAATTCGTCGCCGCTGTGGGAGGATCTAACTACCAAATCTACAAAACTTCACGCCTGCCTCAGGTAATAAAAATTAGTGATTTTACAATTTAGTTTACAATCTTATCTCACGGAAACAAAAGCTCACTGTCAAAATATTTAACGTGAAACTTGATTTAAGGGGTGATTGGATTTGGGATTCAGGAAATGAAACGAAGCGTTTAGCGGTCAGGCTTCAGATGCATCTGGATTTAAAAAAAAACCTTGAACAAGTTTTCTGCAACGTGGCATTTGATTTACCTGTGTGGAATGAATGAAATTCATTTCTCGGTCGTTTGGTTTAGTTGCCAGCTGCGGAAGGGAACGTACTGTTTTAACCATTCAAAATTCCTTCCCTGAAATCACAAGCTGTATTAGTTGGGAGAGGTAGTGAGCTAAAGAACGTTCTGTGTAAGCACCAATGATTCCAGTTTCAATATATTTGATTTGGAATTTGATCGAAGTCGTATTCATTTTCTGCATCACATGCAAGCATTTCGTTAGTTTCAAACCCTGCTACAAACTACACTACAACTCCTTGGCGTAGCCTTGAACTGCAAAAAAAATCATTGCGTTGGCGATGGTTGGTTGCCAGGCAGCCTGACTTCCCCTACATAGGCAAAAGATGTTCCCATAGTATACACTAGTACCACTACTGAAAGTTGGATAGTTTTGTACGCAACAATTTACTCGGTCATGAAAGCTAAGAGCTTCGCTGAAGAGGATATGGATTTGATAAATTGCAATTGCCCAATTGATGGCACTCAAGCGGAAGGTAAAGGTAGGGCATCGTCCTAATTTTTTGAAGAGGTGTAAAAGCGCGTGTGTGTGAGTAGTGTCTGTTTGTTTGTGTAAAATACTAGTGGAGATTTACGCCTTTTAACTTTTATGACCTAGAACTGTTCAAAATTGCAAACATAGGGTCTCTGAAGGTGTGTAATAATTTAAGGATGTCTTTTTGCTGGCTCTTTAATAATACCCAATACCGTAAGAGGTAACGACAGGCCCTTAAGGCCTAATTACCTTCCCTGCCCGATTCTCTGATTCTTGCCATGTCATTTGTTTCTAAGGAGGTGGGTACTGGCTGGCTTGATCAAGTCGTGACTCTCCTCTTTTGTTTCAATTCGTTTCTCTTATTTCATTTTAAATGACTGGCAGCTGGTTAGCGGTTATGAATTTTGTTTGGCCTAGCACGCTATTTACCAACTAACTATTGTTATTCATTCGTCATTCCCTTAGAGCTACGCCTAGTTTTTGTATCTCTAAAAATAGATGAACCAATTTTAAACGAGCGTCGTTTTAACGATTCTATGTGTCCTGTACACGATAATTTGGAGAAATTCGCAAATGATACTTAAAGGTGAGGCTAACTTTGCTATTGCTTCAGGTCCTTCCTCTCATTCTCTATTCTTATAAATTGTGAGTTTCACAAAGTAAGTGTTATGCTACGCTATAATTGGTCAAATCTTGTTTTCCCATGAAGGCATGATCCATTTGAATCATTTAAGCCGAGAGCTTAGGTTGTCATTCAAAGTGGCCAAATGTGACACAATCAAAACTGGGACAATGGGTTTGTTCTTCAAAAAGTAGTTTGCCAATTTACGATGATCACTTTTGATGTGGATTAAGTGGTGGTGGTGACTGGTGAACGGTGAAGCAATGGAAAGGCTTTCGCTTTTTTTAAACCCCGCTGAGAGGACTTATTTACCTGAAATTACCCTTCTCGTCTTACGCATTTTTTAACAGATATGTCTTATTCTCTTATTTCGAGCGTGGTAACGGAGATCTCGGCACCACGGGTACGGTGGTGCCTGGCTTTCTGACTACTAAAATGCCCTTAAAGTATTTTAAATCCGACTCCCTAGAAACTAATCATCATTCATGCAGAGCAGCCAGAGAGGGCTCGCCCGAAGGCAGCGTTTAGGGTTCGGAGGCCTTTTTGAGGGCGGAGGTATTAAAAATTTCGTTGAATAACTCCCTAGGAGACTACTTTGGGAGCTTCTATCTATTTTAATGACGTCTCACTGTGTAGTAAAGTAACTCGCATTGTACTTAAACTTTGGAGTGGGACAATGAGGTTTTGGAGGCGCAGAAATTAAATTATGGTGATTGGCTTAATTCCGTCAAATTGTGCATGAGGAGAGGAGAGAGCCAGTGTTGGTATTTAGAGGAGCTTTAATTAAGACTGCCAAACGATCTTTAGGGAATGATCTTTTTAATTAGTGCAAGCATGAATAGAGAGGGACATGAATACTAATAAAAGAAAATAATGTTTTTGTTTCTTTACGCAGGGCTACGATTCAGGCCGTGAGCGCCTTCTTGGATGCCTTCCAGAAAATAGCCGATGCAGCTACAGGAACAAAAGGTGAGGACAAGCCGAAGTTGTAAAATTTTAAATGACTACCACTTGATCATAAAATTTCATGCATGATTCACTGTTCCCTTAATTTCATTCTTACTCGAGGGCTGAGAATTTTTGGGAGAGGGGGAGTCGAGTTGCCTAATTTTGAATGTTCATTTTAAAATCATTCACTATTGATGATAGAACTGTAGCGGTAGCCATGCCTGCTCGCCTCCTCCCTGGAGCCTCTAACTTCGACGATGCCATGTGCAGGAATTGTCGCTGTGTAATTACTGTAAAGTAATGGGGTAGGAGGACCAAGGGTTCGTGCCAAGGAACTCTCAAGGGATGTTCGTAAATTGATGCTGACAGTAGAATTAAAACTTCGTATTTTGGTGGGTCTGTTATCAGGGACAACGCACCCTTAGAAGGAAAGCCGAAAGTTCTCTCTCACTGTTTCTTCTGGCTGACCCGACCCTGCTTTCCAGGAGGCTGAATGCATTTAAAAACAGTGGCTTTTTGTTCAAGTTTCTGGATCGATCCCTCGTACCATCGTCCTTTACCTTCCTCTACTTTACGCACACATGGGGGTGTTTGGTGTTTGAGTCCCATTTGAACACGGACTGCGTTTTGAGCCGTTTTGGAGAAAGGGGAGGATGCAGTTTTAGTTTACTACTGTGGGCTTCCCTTCGAACGGTCTTGCACGCGGTCGAGGCAACTCGGGAACTGGGTGTTGTCAAGGGTTTTCCCAATAAGTTTTGGTGGGGGAACTGTAAGGGATTTTTAACAATGGAAACGCTCTTCTAGCGGTGTCAATAACTCGGGAAGAAGAAAGAAAACGGGAATTCATCTCCACTAGAACCTACACACCACCCTCTGCCTGCGTACTATAAACGTATTATATGAGCTTTATATTCCAAGCAGTTCTCCGGGCTCTGGGGTCGCTTTTATTATTATTTTTCTTTCTGAATCGTGATTCCTGATATTAAAACTGTACAAGTTGCAGTGGCATGCAGAGCATGTTTCGTAAAAGCCTAAGTTAGAGGCCCTTAGCCAATGCCTTTCTTTCTCTTGAAGGAAAATGTCTCGGGTTTACGGTTCAGTAAAAACAGCCAGAAAAGGTTTTCTTTAAAGATGATTGCTTGAGCAGATGCTGGTAGAGAAAATAAACTTTACAACGCCAGAAGAGATACTACATCATCAAATGACAAAAGAACTCTTGAACTACGGTTCAGGTTTTAATATTAGCGTTGGTTGTTGGTTTTAACTTTTAGTTCAAGTATTGCGTGATTGATTACAGAAATTCGATTTGTAAATGTAATATTAATTACTTTAATTAATTTTTAGGGGCTACCAAGGATATTGGAACTTCCCTGACGAGAATTTGTCTTAGGCATAAAGCATTAGAAGCAAAACTAAAAACTTTTACAAGGTAAGGCCATTCATTGATTATTGTGAGATTGAACGCTAGATTTTAACCCATAAGTAAACGATGTACTTTTTTATGAATTATGATTATCTTTATAAGTGTGTGCAATTCTACAGTTAGCAAATAAGATAAAAGAAAAGTTCTTAACAGAGTTTACTAACTGTCCATTGACTCCTGACTTGTTATTATCTTAATAGTTGTACAGTCCTTCTAATTTACTAAATAAATGAGATGAACAATGAAGCTCTACTTGAACACGATCCTTGAACTTGTACCGAGAACTTTTAAAATTAAGGGGAGGGTCGCGCAGCAAACAGGAAATGGAGAATTATAATTATTGTTTTTTTCTTCCAATTCAAAAACTCTAGAAGGTCATGGGTTGGGTGATTCACGAACAAGATTGTTTTGATGTTGAGTTTTTATTTCAGTTTCTTCTTGTGTCTGTAAATTGAGAACTGGGTTGCTTTTATTTGCAATTATTTTCAGGCTTGATTTGTGCTGACAATCAAAGTCGTGAAAAAAAAGTATTCCAAGTCCTCTTTAAATGGACGTCAAGAAACGACGTCATTTGCAACACAATATCTTAAATAACTCTTGGTTGGTATTTTTTTAAGAACTTGCTAAATGCTAAATTGGCGTTTATGGTTTTCTTATTTAAATCTAAAGCCTAAAGCTTTTAGGGTAAATGAAAAGAACGGAAGTTTTCCATGCTTACGCAAGTAGAGCGAGAGTAAGAAAGATATTCATAAAAGTTGAGTTGTGCCTGACATAATGACAATGACATGGCTTTGTCCTACATCTGACGCCCTGATAAAAATATTATGTGGTTTTCCTTTTGTAAATATACTGGATACTACTGGAAAGATACTTCAGTTGATTTTATGGGTTGGATTTTATGTTAACCATTTTTCAAATGGGCGTGGCAATTCTTGATTCAAGATGCGACCAGCCAATCTTGAATTTTAGAATTTAATAATGCAACAAGGATTTCATTTAGCTTTCGAAATTGGGGAACAAAGAAATTTGAATGACTTGTAATGAATGGAGGTTGAAGTGTCAAACAAGAGTTACTTGCCAATTTACAATTTACATGCTATTAAATTTAAATTAAATCGTTTTCCTTGCGCGTAAATGAGTTCTTAGCTCAAGGGAGCCAATCTCAAGGTAAAGGTTTTTATTACCTATTTTTTACGAGCGCCCATGCGTCAATTTCTTTCATTTTTTTAATACGTGGGTTCAAAAGGTGCTTTTGCTTTTTGATTGTTTTTGAGTGCGAGGTGAGGATTACTAATTTCAGGACGTATTTTGCCTTCATTAAAGCTAATATTAGGAGGGCTAATAAATCTTGGTGTTTCGTTTGACAACACGGTATTCCAATAAACGCGCAAGTTGAATGACCCCTTGCACTAGCATTGTTCTTGCTCTTCAACTTAATTTAGACCTTAGACGGGATTTTATTGCAATCAATTACAAATTAGCAGGAAACGTGATTTAAGCGTTTCCTTTGCTATGGCTTCGAGGCAATAAGCCAAGGTTTCCTCGACGAGTGAACCCTTCCTCGCGGTGCACACCTCACCTGCATTCTACACAACAAAAAAGGACAGGGCTTAAATGAAGACAAATGAATTACAAAAACGTAGATTGCGATTGTCGAGCGTCTGCATCCGCCCTTTTATGTGCGCTGCGTTTTTTTTTAAACCTGCATTCTACACAACAAAAAAAGGACAGGGCTTAAATGAAGACAAATGAATTACAAAAACGTAGATTGCGATTGTCGAGCGTCTGCATCCGCCCTTTTATGTGCGCTGCGTTTTTTTTTTAATGATATGTTGAAGAGTCAGCATCCACATCCAATATGAGGGTTAGAATTTCGTGATACTAATCTTTAATTGCATGCTTCAACAACACGAGAGATCAAAAGTTATGAGATTATTGTTTATTAATTAGAATTACTAATTTCAAATCGCTTAAGCGCTGCTACAAGGCGGAAATGACTTGATAATTGTTTATCTTGTTTGTTACAGTTCAATATTGGATTGCTTGATAATTCCCCTACAAGAGAAATTGGAAGAATGGAAAAAGTGCACAGCCCATCTCGACAAGGAGCACTCAAAAGGTAAAATTGAAATTAGGTTTGTTATACTTAATTAGGTTACTGGCTTCCTGTTTGCTTTGACTGGTTTTTTTATCGGTATGTAATCTTGCACTACACAGAATAAGTTCTTTGTACGCGTGTGCAGTGCAGTCGCACAGTACAACAACCACGTAATGGGCCTCGGAGTTCATCTGGCTACGTGTGTGTCTGTTTCAATACGCTGCTGCGTCAGTTGTGGGAGGCGGATTTGGAATGATGCTATTTCGAAGAGTGACTTTTGAAGGCCAAAGGATTAATTGCCTTTGCCAGCTATCGCTTTTCGGCCTAATTGCACTTATTAGCTTGTAAAAGTGCTTTTAGGGGAAGGCTACCATTTTCAGACGGATTGATTGAACGATCCTTTTCGAGAAATTAGTCATACAAGCCCGTCCTAAGGTGGAGATCCTTTGAGAGACGTAAAATTAAAATAGTTATTTATAGTCTATAAAATTTAATTTCACGTCCCTTGAAGGAACTCCATCTTGGGACGGGGATGTTTGGCGATTTTCTGGAAATTATCGTTCCTTAAACATTTTAGAATGTCTATATGAGGCTCTCTTAAGCCTCTTTTCGTTACGCACAACGCACGCACAGCCTCCCATTTGGCTAGTAAAGAAAAAGACATTTGCCAACGAGAAGAAGATTTAGGATTTAGGATAGCAGATAGCAAGCTACTATAAAATTCTATCAGAAAGTAGATGAGTGGGGGAGTAAATTACGAAAAAGTTCAGTTGAAGTTACTGATCTGCTCCTATGACATTCTACTTCTTTTGAATAACTTAGAGACTTCGATTTCGATTTCAATGAATAAATTCAATTTTATTTAGATTGAGATCAGGATTCGTATGCTCAGCAGCGCATAGCTATTTCTTTGCATACTTTAACTTTAGCTGACATTTTTTTTCTGCTCTAGAATCCGCTTTCTAAACTGTGTTGTCATCCATGGTGTGACATGCTGTAGACTCTGTCAAAAAGAGGCTTGGCTTTTGCAAAGTTTGTAGTAGTTTGTCTTGTGCAAGATAAATAGGTGCTGGAGATTTGGCTTTAGCTCTTGCAGGCAGCAGCGCTGGAAGCGATAGAGTCACAAGCTGGACTTGGATAGGAAATCAAAAGGAAGGGAGAAAGCCTCATGCATATTGCATGATGATTTCTTGTGGTTTTGTTTGCCAACATGCGGTTGGTGGCGATGTGATCTTGCCAGCTGTGCAATGATGCCTGACAGTCTTGCATGTATGAAATGAACAAGGAAAAAAAAAAACGTTTTGATTCAGAAAGTAGATGGAAAGAATGGATTTTTTTTTGGAATTGAAGAAAAATATCTTGTCATGGAATGTGAATGGGGCGGAGTTGAAGTAGGAAGTTTTTGTTGGAATTAGTGTTATTTTGTCTGATTTCAGTTTTGATAAAGTATGGGCTTTAGGCAAGACATAAAATGGAGAAAGCCATTCAGAGCGTCTTGCCAAAAGTAAGATGAACTTGGACTTTTAGTGGATTTTTTTTCTGGAGAAAAGGTCACGTGACTCTTCCTTGTGTATAAACCCAGCAGCGTTTTCTGGAAAGTGTGATTTGAGGAAGAAAAGTCGTAAAGTCAGGATACGGAAAATGTGAAGCGAAGGGATTTTAGCCCTCTTCTGACTTAAGATCCTCTGACTTATTATGCTATTATGGTTTTTGTGTTATTTTCTAGAATACAAGAAGGCGAGGGCAGAACTGAAGAAGCGCTCGATAGATACGCTTCGCCTTCAGAAGAAGGTTCGTAAAGGGAATTTCAATAATGGTGGCCTCTCGAATTCGTTTACGGGAGGGACCCTTCCGAGGTCAGCAGCTCCCGGGGGACACAGCAACATGAGCTCCAGCGGCGGTGGAGACAATTTTGGACTTTCTGGAGGAAATCGTGAATTGACTCGAGTGCTGGAAGTGGCTCTGCGAGAGACGGCTGAGAAGAAGCAAGTCTTTGAAGATGCTGAGAAGCATGCAATTAGAACGGCCTTGATTGAGGAGCGGAGTCGATTCTGTCTCTTTGTCTCATATCTCAAGCCAGTGGTGGTAAGACTATCAGCGCTCATTCAATTGTGTTCTTCTAAAAATGATACAGGATACGCTTGAAAAGAAAATGAGCGGTTGGAGATTGTTCTTTGCTAGTCATTCAGCTATTCTTTATGTTTGCCTTTGATGTCTTTGATCGTATTTGACCTCAATTTTAGCCTTCCACGTGTCCTTGAGGGTCAAAATACTGAGGGCTATGCTTAGATTTTTTTCATTCATTTGTACATTATGGATGACATTGTATTTTTGTGACTTACAGGATGAGGAAGTTTCAATGTTGTCGGAATTGACACACGTCCAAGAAGCGATGCAGCAGCTTGAGAAGCATGTTGCGGATCCATATGCCTTACCACCTGCTAGCGAACAGGTGAATTGACATTTTAAAAACATATTTCAAGAATTGGCTTGTTTTTGTTTTGATGCGCTTTGTAATGTTGAATGGATTTTGCACTCAAATGAAGACATGGTGAGGTGAACGAATGTGACTAAATTATCGATGTTTTGAACTAATTATTCATAAATTTTTGGGAATTATGAAATGGATTCATTCGATTATTGAATTGCATTTATCCGATCAATATATTGGTACTATGATTTTGAGAAGTCTGAGAAAGAGAAGATACAAATGACCTTGCGCGTACCTAAAGAGTTTTAAATTCTAATTGTAGCTAATTTCCATTCTCGTTTGTCTTGGTTTTTTTTTTGCGTAAACTCGTAAAGTGAATGCAGAAGGCTTAAATTACTCGCCGTTTTTTTTTCTGGTGGAGCAACCATGTGGTTTTTGTCATTGAGGCGAGACGAGTCATTTGCGTGACCATACGAAGGCATGTTGGTATTTGCGCTGCAATGGTTGTAGAAGATGCGTTTTGATGAAGTTTCGGCACTTGCAAAAGCCACAATTTTTTTTTGCGATGCTGTGCAGAATGGTTGGCGATTAGACTAAATTTTTTGCTCTTGTAATTTCTCATTTCTCTGATGTGGATTGTTAATAAATTGCTGTCAAAATTTCAAATTGAAATGAAAATTGATTACTTTACACGTCATTTTTTGAACTTGCTTTTCAGGTAATTCAAGATTTGAAAGGTTCCTGTGACAGTGGAACTTGGAGTTTCCAAACACCGCCCAGCAGCCCCAGCTCCCTTGGATCGAGAAAATCAAGTATGTGCAGTATTTCGTCAGCTAATAGTTCGTCCAGTGGATCTGCGCATTCCCCAACGCATAACGTTCACAACCGCACCGTTCTCCACCAGGTAAGGATCGCCTAGCACCTCAAGGTCATCGAGCACTTTTGTTTTTGAAATGATAATGGCATGACACAAGAACAAGAGTGCTGTCTGTGCGTGTTGGAAACAGTGACAATGTCGGTGGTAGAGAAAATGAGAGGTGCAAAATGACGTGACATGTTGTGGTAGACGAATAAGTGGTCAATTACCTTGCGATACTTTAATGGATGTTGACAGGGCTGGAAAAAATTAAGGCAGGTGCCACACATAAGATACTTAAATTTCGATTCGATCTGGACGAAAAAATGCTGAATTTTTGGATTTTCTGTCAAAGAAAAGTCGAATGTCTTGATTTCAGTATGATTTTTTTTACTTGAGAGATCAAATGTACTCCAATTAGGCGAAGGCAGATCCGGAACATGGAACGGAAACATAAGCAATTAGTGCTGGCCGAAAGCCCCTCCCCCTTTTCTGTTTATAATACGTTGAAAAGCCAAGATTTGAAATCAAGACATTTGTGGCAAGGGTTCGAGCCGCGCTTGATTCTTTTTTGTTTTTCAATTTTTAATTCTACGTTGTTCATGCTCCAAGCGCTGGGCGAGGGTGTAAATTCAATACGCCGGATGCAAGTCCTTTGCTATTTGGACGGAACCACAATCAGAGAAGGAGTCAGTCAGACCTGACTTGAGTGACACGACGCTGCTTATTTTTTCACGCCTATCAAATTCTGCAGCACTATGTAATAAACATGAAGGTTTTTTTAGTTCCAAAAGCTTTGTCGTTTCTTTTTGCCTGAGTGATTCATGGGCTTGATCATTGCTTCTTTCTATTCATAGACACTTGAATACATCGCAGAGTTTTGATAAATTTTGAATGATTTTGGAATGTTTTTGGCTGACTTGTTTATGCTGAAAATTTATGCTGAGTTTATGATTTGTTATTTTTGTTTTGTTTTTATTTAATTAGCCGATGACTTACTGTCCACCCCTTCATCACCCTGCTGATCCATTGCGCTACTCCAGCGTCTCTTCTGGTGACTCTGGCTTCGTGTCACAAGACGTGATTTTCAATCGCCGCTCAGCACCCTACTATGACCACTCCCGGAAGGTACTTAAAAACTTGTTAAAGTCCTCCTTATCTGCTTATTTAAAGCGGATGTCCATTGAAGTTGTTTAAAGAGACGATGATTGAGTGCTGTAGAGCTTGGGTAAGCATTTCGGTTTAAAATCGTACTTGACGCTGTCCTTTTAAGTTCATTAAATCTTGAGAGCTCAGCGGTATTATCACTCCACTTCCACTTTGTTACACACTAATGTGGATACAAGGAGATAAAGTGAAACTAAAGTATGCTAGCGAAGGTAGAACATACTTAAGCAGTATGGTAATCCAGGAAAATGGCCACGTAATAATAATGGTATTATGCTAAACCCTTTCGTCTAGCGGAAGTGTAACCCTTTAAAGACATATTTTACTCAAAAACCTTATGGTTCATATGATGATGATGGCGAAGAAGGTAAGAGGCAGAGAAGAGATTTGATCCGTCGTCGTCATCCTCTAGTTATGAACACCGAACGAAACTCAATCTTCTTAAAATGAACGTTTTTCAAAAGCGCCATAAGGCTTCGAAGTCTCAACTTTAGGGTTAAAGTTATGAGTTGGTTTTTGAAGGGCCTTGTAGCAGTTGCAGAGAAGCCTTAAGTCCCCCTTTCTGAAAGTTATATTGCCCTTTCTAGGGCCCTTTCAACACATGCCTAAAAATAACAGGAAATCAAAATCTGAGTTTGATTCATTTTGAACTTTTTTTTTGATTCCCTCATTTGTTCATCGGGTTGAGGTTGAGTATATCCCATGTTTGCTCCAGGGTTTTTTGAATGAGATTTTGAGAGGGCTGGAAAAAGAAGAAGTTTTTTTTAAAGGAAGCTTCCAACACTTCCAGGCACCGTCAGAATAAATTATTAAAGAGACTCCTTATGCCATGTGTTGGTGGTTCCTTAAGGATGAGGAAGCATGAGGATGTTGTTCTTATTTGAGCCTTATTTTTGAGACTCTTGTTTGTCTTTAGACTGGTGGAAATCAATCGGAAGGAAGCAACACGAGCTCAACGGCGAGCAGTAACTCAAGTACCCCCTCATCCCCCTATCCACAAGGCTCAATTCCTCCCAATACTACTGCCACATGGCCCAACTTGCAAGATTCAATTCAGTTTGAGAGAGCTGCCTGTGCTATTATGAATGAGCGACCTCATACCATTTCTTCGGGTAAGAAGACGTTTTTTTTTCAGTATTTGAGATCTAGGAGAGATCTAAATCTAAACCGCTTTTGAAAAGAGGGAAGGAGAGATTTGGTGGAGGAGATTGGTTCTCGGTCGCTGCCAGGAAGGAAATAGGCGCTTTTACTTAAGCGCTGGATCAAGGATCAAAACCTTGTTGGAGCGTTTTAGAGGCCCTTTTCTTTCTATGTGACGCTGCTGACTTGACTTTTTTTTTTATACGCCTTGGTGGAAGTAGCGCTGATTCGACTAGGTGGAAGTTGGCGCTGCTGGACTCATTGCGGAAGAAGATTAGGCAATAAGTAGGGCGAAGGCTTGTGCGAGTTGAGAACACGACCGGATGTTCTGAATTGAAATTCCTTCAAGGAGTACAAAAGGGAATTGAGATGTTCTTTCCGAGGAAGCGCTCCTTAAGCGGTTCTGCTATATAGCAAATGACGTCTTTGAAATCTCAACAATGGTGTATTACATTCACCGCTATGACTTCCACATTGTTTTTGAATAGTGTTGTTTCAGCGATTTTGGATTCTGAACTCGAGGGCAAGGGTTGAAGGACGGCAGAGATTGCTCAGAAATTTCATTTTCACTTCCTCTTCATTTCCTGATTTATTCAAACCGAATGACTTGGCATCTCTTCTGCAGGATTTAAGTGTATCTTGACAACAATGACGGGACCATAAAATATGAGCGTAAATTGATGCTGGCGGTGCTGTGCATAAAAATCGTTTTCAATATGTGGGAAACAGAGATTCTATGAATGATGGATGATGGCGGAGATGGGAAGATAATGCAACTCCACGGATTGACAGAACAGAAGAGGATTGTTATTAAGTACAAAAGATACGATTGGGAGGAAGTAACTATGCGGTCATTTGCTAACTTTAAGATTTCTAAAGTTAAGTACTTCCCGCATTCTGTCTCTCGTTTTCCTTGGCCGTGGGACTTGGAATTCGTACACTTCAAAAATCTTGAAGTTAGCAAATGACCACACGGTAGTTGTACTTGTAAGTGGGGGTTGTCTTGTCGTCCCACTTCCAGTATCCTGTTCATATCGTTTCTGACAGAAGTTAATTGAAGGATGCTAATGGTCATGGTTGTTGAAACGATTGAAAATTCGACAGTGACGGTGACATAGCATTGGAAGGAAGACCGTGGAGGTGACGCAAAATTTGACAGTGACAATGTGACATTGGCATTGGAAGACCGTGGAAATGGATGCAAAGAACTTTGAACTTTAATGTAGCAATTAGGTGGAGCGCTGAATGATATGCAAGAATGGAATTGAATGCTGAGAAAGGAAAATTTTTGGCAAAGAACTGTGTCGTGTTTTGAAGCGGAGAACATGGCGTTGTTGAGATGAAAATGTAGTTATTTAAATGGACGGCTGTCAATACACTGACAATGAAGACAGATGAGGTGG
>VYYI01000543.1:0-29478 GCA_021029175.1 Bilobella aurantiaca
GGATCGTATAATGTCTGTGCTCCTTCCCCGCTGATCATTTCTTGGGAATCAGATGAGAGTGGGGGCTTGGTTCGGATGCGGATGTTACCGAGAGTAAATAGTACAAGTCAACTTGGTGGATGTGTCTAGCTCGATTGCTCCTGGCGGTTCCGAGGAGGATCAAGTCACGGCAGATTACGCCCCGGCTCGGTTATCTTCCCATTTACCGCCTGCTTTATACCAGCCCAGGAGTAAAGCGGGAGTCGTTATAAATGGTCTTATAATTCTGAACGTCTCTGCGTGATTTTGTACTGTGTGTGTGTGCGTATGTGACTGCCTCACGGTGAGCTGACCACATCTGTATCATTGTGGGCTTATTAGTTTGTTGGGGTGTATATGTTGTAGTGCGGATGTATATATAGATATTTACATATACATGTATGTATACACATGTATTTTATGTATATAGGTGTGTGCCTAATGTAAACGTGGGTAGTTTTGGAATAGATTGTGCCAAGGCTTCTGTTGTTCCTTCCTGCACATACACTATGTGCACATAAAAGTACATGTGCCCGCTCCAAGTGCTGCTACAGAGCCTGTTATGTGATACTGATGGGATCGATTTGTGGCGGATTGGAGTGGTCTGCGCCACTCTGTATTAGCTCAAGCCACCTGAGCTCTCAGATTTACGGGTGAAACGGGCGGGACAATTAATTTGGGTGGCTCTTGATCGTTTCTACTGACTGAGAGTGTGTGTGTGTGTAGGCCCCGACCCTTGTTCCTACTTGTTACACACTTTACGAGCAGGATGATTCTGCAATCCGGCACGCCTCTGAGTGGGTACCAGGCGGAGCGGCGCCACACTGTTAACTTACGGTGACGGGTGGTCAAGCGCGAATCATTAATCCTATCCATCCCATACATATTCTATAGTCAATCGCATCGGAAAGTCAATTATAATTTCCCCGTAGTCATCATCACTGAAGCAGCAGGTGAGAGAGTCCGCTTGTGTGTGTGTTTTTTTCGCCCGAATAATCCCGCACCTGTTTTCCCAAGAGCGGAAATTTGTCGGTAAACATGTGTAATTGGTCATTAAGGGAGAGAAGTGAGTGTGTGGTTAGTTTGAAAAGAGCGAGGACCACCGCACTGTAATTAGCCGTCTACAGCCCTCGGATGTGAGATTTCTTCCTAAAGACTCATCCTAGAAGTGCAGTGATCCACCTGGACGCTGTGCTACGTACGTTATGACCCGCCGCTGTGAGTATGGGTAATAATTTAGCCCTGATTTGGGACTGTTATAGCCGACGAGATTTTTGTGTATGAGAATTATTACTACTACTTACTACTGCAACATGCTCTTAAATGCTTGGAATTTCAACGCGTTTCTCTCCCTCTGTGCTGCTGCGTAGTATTTCTCTCTCGGATTCTTAAACTCACTCTCCGCGCTGCGGTGGAGGTGGGAATTTATGCGGAAATAATGCTCCTTTGAGGAGAGGGAGAGAGATGGAGGAACAAGTTTTATGAGCGGGGTTCTGCCTCCATCCTTGCTCGAGGGTGCGAGAAGAATATCATCTCGTCTGTTTAAAGGGGTAATGAAAATCAATTAAGGAGTCTTTTCTTCCAAGGTGCTGAACGCAAGCTCTAATTTATAAATGAGAATGAGAAGAAGAAGACGAAGAAAACGGAGAGGAAGAGGATGGATAGTGAGGAAGGGGGATGAAACAATGAAGGGATATTTTGAGTCCTTTTCCCTACTCGTATATGTGCTCAGACAAAACTGTACAATCACCTCCCAACTCGCCAGCTCTGGAAAGCTTTATATTGTGGTTAAGAGCCCGCGAGAATGTAGAGAATTATTACGGGCTAGCTAGCTGACTGACTGACTGTGAGTTAGTAAAATGCTCTGACAGTAAGTCAGCCCAGGCCTTTTTGTACGCGCTGAGCCATGGCCTGAGAAGGAAATCCATGCTCATTCCTCCTTGTTATTCCGCTCCTCTTAACTCTCATCTCTCTCTCCCACTCTTCCCCGTCAGCTTGATGCACATTCCAATGGCTCTTTAAAATAGACACCCATAGAGCCGTAAGAATCCCATCCTAACATGTGTCAGTTGTATTCATCATTGTGAAATGTGTAAACGGGGAAGTTGGTCGTGTGCGTGTATTTGTAAGTGTGTATGTGTGTACTTGTATGTGTGTGTGTTTGTGTGTGCGTCTGAATGTATTTGTTAATGTGTGTGCGAGCATTCGTAAGTGAGTATGTGTGCGCTTGTGTGTGTGTGTGTATGTTTTCAGCTCGTTTGTTCACGGCACCCTTACAAGGAAAATAAATACGGCTACTGCGTTGAAAACCGGCCGTCAAAGTTTCCCGTTTACAACTCGCACGCATCCAGACGCATACATACACACACGCGCAAAACTGTAAAGATCGCCTCCTGGTGACGAGCTATTTATCAGTCCATTAATGATGTATATTTCAGCACGTCGGGTCCATAAACCAGGGAAACATGACAGTACATTTGCATTGGGAACGCACTCCTACTGGCGGCCGATCCCCAGCTCGTGCACTTCATGGCACACCCGACCCGTGCGGAAGGTACTGGAAGGTAGAGGGTTGGAAATTGGGTCATAAATTTGGAGAAAATGGAAATTTTACCCGCAAAACTATGATTTATGCATGGGACGTTTGAGCGGCCCTGTCCGACATGACAGGTAGATGGTCGGGGAGTGGGTATGGAGAGACTCATTCCTACGCTCCGCTCCAAACTTCTTCTGACATTGAGTGTATGTCCAACATTATTGACTTGCAAGTAGCGTGTTGTAGACATTGAGTACATTTGCTAACTTTGAGTGGAACGCATACTAGGCCGGGGAAGCACCTGGTCAATGTACCTGAAGGAGTCACTTCTGATTATGACGGGGAACTATGTTGCTGTACGTACATTTCGAGGGGCACGGGCATGGAGCTACTATATCTCACGTTTGATCCAAACCCGCTGTGAATGCGTATATTTTGGAAGGTACTTTGAGCGGGAAAATTTAAATTTTAAATGATTCCAACTACCCTCTCCTCTCCGTACCCGGAATCCAAGGAGGAGTCAGCATTTAATTCTCAAAACCATTCCCATACGCAGTGCAGAACTGAAAAGTAGGGGAAGGAAAAGCTGATTTTATGTTCCTCAGATCCTACCCGAGTTTTTGAATTTATGACACTCATTCCGAGCTGTTTTTCTGCACAGAGTACGGTATAGTGTGTGTACCAACGCCGTGGATGGAATGAGACGAGCGTGGGACTGGTGAAGGGGAAAGCTGTAAATGTAAAGCAGTGGGAAATTCAGCCACTCAGTCCCACTCTGGCCATTATGAGGAGCGTGTGCGTGTGTGTGTATCTGTATGGCTGTGAGTGTCTGTCTGTGCGAATTGAGTTGCAAAAGAGAAAGAGACCGTGGTGGCCATGCTGCGGTTGAATATATCAAGTATTATGACTTGAATTATGGCGGAGGGAAAGTGAGGATTTTAAATTTCCCTCTCATTCTGTCCGTGTTCGCGGCGCTCACTTCTCTTTTTATCTCAAATTTACAAGGGCATAAAACACGGGGCTAGTTAGGGAGATGCAGTGCGAAGGAGTGTAATAAGCGACGAGTATTTATGTCCCGTGCTACGCACAATGCGTTCCAATAACTCCCACCGCCGCCGCCTCTGGACCCATTGCACCATTATGCAGGGTCCGTGTATCTGCGATTGGAAGGAAGCCAGTTGGGATTGGAAATGGTATACAGGCATTGGTGCCAGTCAACTTTAAGGCATATCCATGCACACGCACACACACGCTTATCCACACGGTACAAAATCCAGTGAGCTGAAGAGAACGAGAGAGCAAGGGAGAATGAACGGAACGGGTCGGACGTTTAGAACCGAATCACGTCGTCCACAACGGTGGCCATTTGCCCAGCTTTATAGGCTTATAGTCATATAGGAGTATAACAAACTATATGTGTTCCGCCGCGTACCTTCAATAAACTATGGTGCTCTCAACCTGCGTCCGTCCGTTCAATCCAGCCGTGTGGCGGGAATGTGTATGTGTGTGTGTGTGTGTCCGTGTGTGTGGGAAATGGGAAATGTCGTCTTACGATCCCTACGACGACCACCACCGACTCTGCTTTTGCACGGTTGGGTCCTTCTAGGGAAATTCAGCACGTATCGTTTCCGGCAGGCGTTGACTGACGGCCGGCTGGTCGGACGGGTTGACGCTCATCCAACGGCGGAAAAGCAGCGGGAGCAGAAGCAGCAGGGCTGCTCACAGCAGTCTCCAATTTCTTTCCCGCAGCACCGCACATTGTGCAGTACGTCCGGAGACAATGGGAAAGGCCTGCGTTGAAAATTGACTTGGTTTGATGGGCCGCTGTAAACTGGCTGTCCCCCATAATAACCCTAATCATGATCCCCATATCGGCGCATTATTCATGACGCTATCTTTATTTCCCAGCCCGTGCGCCTCCCACGCCTCATCTTCCGTCCGCCAGACGATCTTATAACGACCATCTTCCCCACCACCTTCGTCGGGGACTTAATAAAAGAGACATTGGCTCATTCCGCCCTGGTATACAGCGCCGTAATAAAACATTGTTTTACCGCGGCTCAAGTGTGGCCAACATGGTTTTATCACTGGGTATATAACTGTAATGGTAAACTGTTACTGGATTTCCCCCGGTTGAGCAGAGTGGAGGCTTAAGTTGTGTGTGCGGGAACTTTAAGCTGTGGGAAGTTGGAAGTGGCACGAGTGGGTCTAACAAGTTTAATGTGTTTAGGAACTGTTAGTGCCTTTGAAGACTGCATGTACCCCCACACAGTGTGGCTGTGAGTTATGAGTGGGTTTGTTTTACAAGCCCCACGCTTTGCTGCTGCTAATTATCCGCGTGGCTGTACTACACTCATCTGGTGGATCTGCTCAGGGCCTGCTTTCACTCAGGGTGTCATTTAGAGACGTACACGTACAGACACAGAAGGTGTTGCTGGATCGTGTGTGTGGAAGTGTCTCTACAGGGTGGAGCACATGCGGAGGTACATATAGTAGTAGAATCCGCTGGAGCGGCGTGTAATATTCATTGCTGCTTGATGGCTTCTGACTGAGAGTAGATCGTTAGGTGAATTTCATCACATCGGTCTCTGACACGAGTCACACCATGCGGTCCGCCCAATATCATTTCCCAGATGTATCTCTCCGTAGCCAAGATGATGAATGGCCATCACCTTGTGTTAATATGATTGTTTCTATAAGTCTTCCAGCGTGGACGGGGGACAGGATGGCGCCTGGTGGAACAAGTTAGGGGAGCAACCGTGAACTCTCACTGTCAGGAGGTTTTCGCCTTAGCGAGCATTAAAAGGGTGTGGGACTGTCCCGTGTTCAAAAGTGTGAGCTAAGGCTGATGTCTTCCTGGGTGTGTGCAGTGCTAACGTGTGCTTCTATGTGGGTCGAGATGTGGACCTGTATGTGTGTATGTGTGTGTGTGTGTATGTGTGAGTGTAAGAGTACGTATTCATATGTACGCCATGGTCCACCATAGGATTGTTACAGTTAAGAGTATGCGGAGGGATGTGTGTGTGTGCGTGTGCGAGTCCACGGCATATGTAATCCGTGTTCGAACCCCTGCGAGTAATCTTTCATGTCAGAAGATGCTTCACGCTTTTGGACATTGTGGCCTGTCGGTCAGGGCGTGTGCATCAATCAGTCCCATGGGATCTACAAAACTTTCCATTGGCTCCCTGGGAAATGGACTATATTCAAATTTAAATCAGTCAACGTTACCACAGGGGTGAATACTCCCCAATCTACATGATTGTTCCCAGCACAGGCACACGCAGACAGACACACAGACATACACACATACACACACACAGAATGATATAAGAAACTCTTCACAGATCTCTATCAAATTTCATTGCGTGGGAGGGTTTGTTCCCACTCTGGATGAGCAGTGAGCAGTAGATTTGATGGCCAGGCTGGCCTGCAGAGGAGAGAAACAAAGTGGGGTATAGAATGCGCCCAAATATCTCATCACCTAAACTTTTCTCACTCGTTGGTAATTACCTGATTCCGCCTGCACTTTTTATTGAGACCACCAACAAATTCGGAGCGTTTTGGAGCGAGAGGAACAACACGCGCGGCAGTAATTAAGTAACTCGCTCAGCTGGCCCCCCCCCCCTATGGAACCAGTGAGCGCTGGCCCAGTTTTCCCAGTGGCGTGCGAATTAGTTCCGAAAATAACTTTCGTGATTCATAAAATTTTGTGGGGAGTATCGTGTGAAGAGGAGCGCAGTGTGCCATTCTTACTGTTGTTGCCCTCGCTGCTGTCGTTGTTGTTGTTGATGTTGTCGTTGACGGCAAACTTTCCGTTCAAAGGAACTGCAGAGACCGCATGAACAAGGGCAAAGTTTTCTCACTGTTTTTTTCTGAGGCCGCTCTCACTGAGTTTTCTACCTGAACGAATACACTCGCACCTTTGGAAACTCTGGCTTCATTCACTCTACTAAAAATTCGAAGCAATTAGCCAATTCATGTATTAATTGGTGGTTTCCATCTGTACCGAAGGGGAACTGGAGCACATAAACTTACATAATTGTCAAAGTGAAGTTGAAAATTGTCGTACTGCTCTTATAGATGCTGGTGGGCTTGGAAGTCCCATTTACTCAAATTGCTCCACTTTCGCTCCTTAATTTATAATGTATACAGTGAAAGCAAATTTGGTTGGGGTGGTTTAAATTTTTGGGGGACGTTTTCCGCCATCGTAAGCGGAATTGACACTGTGCAGGCTTCCCTTGTTCAGAGGAAAACAAGGGAGCCGGAGGCCACCATGTTAACTGTTGCCTTTATATGTATATATATATATATATATATATATATATATATATATAAATATATATATATATCTAACACATAACAGACTCCAATTAGTTTTGCCTTTTACAACCTTCGAGTTTGATTACTATTTTTTCTGACAAGGACGGAAGTGGATTTTGAAAAGGTGTTTTTTAATTGCCATCGTTGGAAGCCGTGGTTTTCCCATGATTGCCTAACGAAGGTAACTGCGCTACCGCGCTCCATGTTATGACTCTCTCAGGTTTCCTGGGCCGTGATTACGTGAGTGCTTGTGACTGCGTTGTGGGATCGTAGCTCTGACTGACTGTGAGCGGGTGAGGGCTTTACTGTAGGGTTTGAATTTTTTCCAGAGCCGAGCCATGTCAGCACTTTGGTCAGCTAATGGGCATTTGAGTCCGGAATCCCGGACGTTGGTAGGCAGTAATGGGACCAATTGAGCTGAATTGGAATCCAGGATTTGATGTTCCGAGTGTGCCTGGAACTTTCCCTGGGGTATTACAACCGCTCAATATGCACAGGAGATCCCTGTGCGCAGGAGGGTAGTTGTCTACTACAGAACTCGTCTGTCCGTTCGTCCATCCGGCCAGAGGCTAGATCAAAATAGATTCATGGCTCATATATGCAAGTCGAAAAGGAGTGGTAGTTTGCCATATTACAGGATAGGATATACCGCCTGCCTTGCCATTCATTAGTAGGGTGATAAATGAACATCCAAGTCGGGCCTGATATCCCTTTATGCCTGTGCAATTGATTATAGGCTTGTCCTCTCCCGTCTTAATGCCCGCAGAGACCCGCCCGGCATCTCCATATAATTATGATTATTCCCTCCGATCTCTCCACTTCTCTCTTGTTATCGAGCAATTCTGAGAGCGAGTGAATGGATGAGGCTTGAGCCGGTGAATGGTTCAGTGCTCAAGCTCTTCTATCTGCTGCATAATGCGTCCAGGATGCGTGCCACGCATCGACAGGCTGGATCGTTGGTTGATGAAAGGGGAAAATCCGCAGGGCACTTGATACAATCCCCTGGAATCGCTAATGCCTTTTAATGGGATCCTTTGTTGTTGTTGGCGGAGAGGAATTTCTGAGGATTTTTTTAGCCACTTCCCCCCATACACCACCACCACGAGCACTTGATAGCTCTGTTCGCTTCAAAGTGGTTCCGGATTAATATATAGGGTAAATAATGCGGTCTTTTCCTCTATAATTTTGCCGAAAGCCAATAGCTCTTTAAGAACGGTACGTAAAAAAGTGTAGATGGACTGATTGGTAAATTGAGGTGGACGCTATAGTTGATAGTTGATAGCGGTATATGAGGTGGACGCTATAGTTGATAGTTGATAGCGGTATATGAGGTGGACGCTATATCCTACACAGAATATATACGTGAGAAGCCTGCAGTAAACGACCACTGTGTGGATCATCATGTCCACATAGTCCGGTTTTACCAGCGGCTGTGGAAAAACATTACATGGAGTGCTCCGCAGACTTAGCTCGCGGTTCCCGCTCCATATAAATGACGACGGGGATGATTGCTCCTTAAATGCCCACGCACCACGCCAGTGGAATCATCTCAAGTGGATAAATATAGGGTATCCCTTGTACTTTATGGCGGAGGAGTTAAATGTCGTGCACAGGTCTTTGCTGCTAAAGTCGACCGAGTGTGCTCCACTATATACCTTCCGCCCCTTCTACGCTGTAGCAACTATACGACGACTCACTAATACAGGGCTGGATTTCTCCAAATAATTGTCTTGCAGGGTGTGTTCAGCCATTTGTCCGGACGGAAGACAGGGGATATTTATGGGGAGAATTCTTTCACGTCCCGCACGCGATCACATATGAAGTGGGAGATTCAGTAGGAGTGTAGTGAAGTGCGAGTAGTGGCATTATCCTCCCTGCAGAGTGGTACGAACAAACAACATGCAAGCCTATACAGATTCTCCGTACCTCTGTTTTGATTTTTTTTAATGAATCAATTTAGGTATCCCGAGTGTTGCCTTTCGTGCCTCGTCCCTGTCCGCACTCTTGTAATGCAGTGCTGTTTTTCTCACGGTAGCCCCACGTTCCTATGAGTGACGGCAAAGGTTTCCCCAACTCCTTATCGTGTACTATTTGCGCGCAGTTCTCCCATTCAACTCTCTATAATCTTCTGCACGGTCGAGATAAATGAGAAGGGAAGCGTTAGGATGAGTGAGAGTCTTGGTTCTCAGGTAGTACCGTATCATTACCACTGCCGAGAACGTACCCGTGAAGTTGACTTGCATCACGTGAGTTATCCAGCTATGCACTGGTTCAAAAGCGGATGCAAGCGTTGACGCTGCAAGCAGTGCAGTGACTGCAGGGCCTCCATTGTACCGTGAACATAACGTACCATAACGACTGACACTCCATGCCACCCACGTGCCACTGCACGTTGACGTTGGAAATGGTGGAATACAGCTGACATACGAGCCTTGGTGGAAGAGATTTGGGATGAAAGCCATGAAGTGAGAGCGTTTCCGCCCCGACCGTAAGAAATAATGGATTGGCGATGAGTGACAGATTAGCCGGGCGTAAGCCTCAGCCCCGTCGTCAAGATTGCGCGGACGATTATAAGCTTTTTAGAATTTAGCCATCTTGCATCATCCCTTGAATCCCCTGAAGGAGGAGTGGAAAACGTGACATGTGTAAATAGTGCCTGTTTCACTCAAAGGCTCCCTTTTCCTACCTCCGCGCGCGCTCTCTCTCTCTCATCCCTGTCAGTATTTAAGGGGCTAATAATGGCCATGTTAGACTTCTCTGTACACACAGTGAGAGAGAGAGAGAGAGAGCGAGAGCGAGCCGGGGGAGACGGGAACTGGAAATTACGGCTTGAAATCTCTACCGTTCCTCCTGGTACCACTCCACTTCCCCTCCAACGAATTCTCTGGACTGGTTTTACATGAGTGTCTTATAGCCTCCTTTGTTATGGTGGTGAGTAGGTAAAGGACCTCGGGACGAGGTTAGTACGACGAGGACGTGAAAGATGTGTGTGCAGTGTGTAACTCTTCCAGGTTGATCGATATTACGCGCGGAGGGCGAAAGACCGGGGCGAGCGAGTCAGAGAGTAGTAGGGGGGTTTTTATGCCCGAATTTTATGATGGGAGGAAGATGACGGTGTGCAAAGAAATTTTGTACTGTCGTTCTCCTCCTCGTTCTCTCCTCTCGTACCACTGCTCCCGCTACGAACACTACAACTGTGGATGTGGGGAGGAAGGGAAGGGAAGCGAAATGCTAATGGATGTTCTTGGAGTGAAAATTAAATTGGCCGTAAAACACATGACTCGGGAGTAAATAGGTTCTGAACTGCACTCGGATGGATCACATTTTGTTAAGCCGTGTTCTCTTTCGTGTCCCTGGTTATGTTTGTGTTTATGTGTGTGTGTGTGTGTGCAAACGTCGAGGCCTGTGTTTGTGTGTGTGTGAACGCGTGTATACCTGTGTTTATGCTTGTATGCGTAAACGTATGCCTGTGTTTGTATGTGTAGTGTGTGTGCGTGTATATAAGTCTGTGCCTGTGTGTGTGTGAGAACGCCTATGCCTGTTTGTTTGTATGTGTGCAAACGCCTAGCTCTGTATCTGTGTCACGTGTGTGTGGGTTATAAAGTAGGGTATATGCGTTGACGTATATGTGTTCCCATAACATGTACCGTGCGGATGATCCCACGTATTACCCCACAGGCTCATTTGCATCCTATTTGTGGTGAGTACATATGCGGGGTCGTACACGAGGCTTTAAATTTAATCTACCTGTTTGAGCTCCGACGTCCTCGTAGTCATGAAGCCAACTCGTCTTCCTAACTCTTGGGGATTTTACGGTGAAAGTAATATCTTTTATGACAAGTGCGCCTGCGCATAAGTCAGAGAGGATATTAAAAACTCTGGTGTATTTGGACAAAAGTCATAAGCGGAGACTTTAACTCCACTCGTCAGAGACAAATGGGAGGAGGTGAGCGGCTGGAGGCGGGTCTGCGGTGACTACGTCAGTGCGGTCGGACCTTTGCACATAATTTAGACGTGGGTATGTACTTCCCCCCACACTTTCCATGCTTCCTCACCCCTAGAAGTTAATTGTAATTGCCCGCCGATTCTCAGCCAGCTGTGTGCTCTTCAAATCCCACTACATTCTCCTGCGTATGTGTGAGTTAGTGACCCCAATCCCTTGTTTTATTTCCGCCACACATCCGGATTTGCATGGCGACGGATTGGAAGTTCCCGCCCCAGGTCGTCTGCACACTGCTCAAAATGTGAGCACCTACATATTAGCCATCGTAAAAGAGGCAGTAAATACCGAGACTTCGTGTGTGTACGGGGACGGGTTGTAATGCCTCCTGTGCTGACGGGCTCAAGTCGCTTTAGAGTGTGAGAACAGAAGCCAAATAATATGACCAAAGAGCAGAGCCTAGTATAGCTCCAGAAAGGATGTAAACCGGAAAATGGCTGCGTGTGAAGTTGAGGTGGCTCAAGCCTGACCTTGCTCGTGTCCACAAACTCCATCTCACAAATAATTAATGACCGTCCGCTAATAATTATTTTACAAGTCCGAAATCATGCTCTCCGGCATGTTTCGGTTCGGATCGGAGGAAGGAAGGAAATTTTAGAGTTTTCATCTTTTTATGGATCTCGGAAGACGGGAATATTTAAGTTGGTCATCTTTACTTATGGAATACGTTGTAAAGGATACGTGGTGCACTTTTGGAGATGGTCCAAGATTTTAATGCAGTCACGAACGGGAAAAATGCATCGAATTTGGCCGGAGAAAATTCTGGATTGGAAGAAGAGAAGCTTGTCGGTGCGGAGGAGTAACAAGACGAGGAGGGCTTAGGGCTTGTATAAATTACAGACTCAATCCTAGTATTAAGCCTTCACATCTTGCCCAGGAGGAGCCGGGAGCGAGCCGCGTACAGGAGGGAGTCAAAGCCAAGTACCAACGACGACGACAAAGAAGAAGAAGAAGAAGATGAAGCGGCCACGGATCGGATGTTGGATTAGGCTCTCTCTCTCTCCCTCTCTAGCTCTCTACGCCACCGTCGCTTGTTATATCGTCATGCTATTCTCTGGTTGGAATAGGACCGTGTGGTGTGGTACACTTGAGCAGGATTATAATCCCCAATCTCAGCTCTTCCACTCCCCGTTACCAGTAGTACAAATTGCCATTTTGCTCCCAGCCATCCGCTTATACTCTACCTCATTACCTGGTTGCGCCCGCTCACACTCTCAGCATTAAGCTCTGAGAGAGAGAGAGAGAGAGTCAGAGTTCCGCGGATCCGTCTGCTCAGCTTGTATAGCCTGTGGGATGTGTATACCCAAATAGACATGACTCGGTTCACGGTACCGTGTAAATGCTTATCCATGACTGCCCCGCTGCACTTACAATATCGCCATTCCAACATATGTACACACATACACTCACGAACAAGCCCACACAAAAACCCAAAGATACATGCATACTTGAACCTACACACACACTCACACACACACACACACACACAAACCCACACATACATGCACATATGATCTGACACCACCATACGCTCTGAGTTGATCCAGTCAACCTGAAAATAATGCACATGGAGAATTCAATATAATGACCCTGTTATAACCCGTTACGCTAACTCTCCAGACACTGTTGAATAGTTTCTTCATCGTCCGTCTCGTCGGAGTCGGGCGGTCCCACGGAAAGGCATACGCACAGACTCATACCAACACCCACCCGCACAACTTCCATAGCTGAGCTCCCTAACCAACGGAATTCCGGTTGCAAGCCACTGCCCACCGGTCCGCACCGGAGACAGCTTACAAATCTCCGGAACGATGCATCCACTACTCAAATCCACGTCAGCCTCGAATACTCCACAAGTTCTCCCTCCATAAATCACAAGTATACAGCGATGTCACATGCAGGAGATCTCCTCTGGTAAGAGATACTCCTTCTTTAGCAGGCTAAAGTGACAATTTTTTGGAGCTGATTCCAAAATGGAGTGGTGAAGGCAACGACGTCGTCGTCGTCGTCGTGTACATCCAACCCGACGGGCATCAATAGATGGAAAGGGGACATTCTATTGTGAGGGAAGAGCATCCAGCTGTTTTTCAATAAATGATTCAGTTCTGTGGGATCATCTCTCTGCAGTGCAGATAGAACCTCAGGAGGACCAGACTAAAGATGCGGAGGAACTGTCAACGAAGATTTATCAAAACAAAGAGGAGGGAAGGGAGCGAGGACGACCTGGTGTTCACGCATATAGGGTAGACGGATCTTGAGTGTTGCCTTGCGAGGAAAGTAAACTGGGTGAAATATGAGAAGATGACGTTGACTGGCGTGCCCATGAATTCATTCCACCGTCGTCGTCGCAGCATATTACTCTGAATACATAAGAGACGGTCCCACAGGATCAGGGAAGATCATTCTGTGCTTGTGCGTATCTGTGTGTGTGTGTTCGTTCTGTGCATGCGTGTGAGTGTATATTTGAGAGAAAAAGAAGACTCATTTTGTCTGGCTCTGCCCTCATATTTCCAGTGACTGGCTCCAGCCAGAGATGATTTGATTGTGTCGCTTTGATAAGGGAGAGACAATGTTGGGGACAGAACGATGGAGTTGTCAGGGGGCTCCGTCTCTGTATTTTTCTGACATTAATTAGCTCCGGCCTAATGGGGCTCATATAACCTTTTCACGGTAACTGCCACTGCACTCCCTGTGGTACCAGTGACTTGATATGACACACACTCTGCCGTGGGAATGTTCTTGTAGTTTCACACACATATACACACACAAACACACTTACGGGGGCACACACACTAACACACAAAACCATCCTTATAGTCCCTGGGTGAGGTGGGGAGTCGCCCCTGTCGTTCCTCACCATTGCAAAAGGGTCTGTGACCTGTGCTAATGGGAACTAATTGGCGCTGTCTCAAATCCGTGGGAGCAAGTTGAGAAATTCAAAGTTTTCAACTGTCTCCTGTCCATCCTACACTACACACCTCTCTGTCTAGGATCTCCCATCGTATTCTGCACACCTGGCTTTGGGAGCATTCTAGAGAGTCTCAGGAGTGAGACAATGCGAGGCGTTCTCTCTCTCTCTTGGCGTGTGACAACTCAGAGATGTCTTTGATTTGGCAAATTAATGCAGCGTGACAGAGGGCGTGTGTTCGGAGCACGGAAATTCCCCATGAAGACGTCACTCCTCCCTCGCGGGATATTGATGCTCCCCAAAGACATACATCTCCATATTCCTCCTCAATGGCTCAGTGCGCATGCGAGGGGGGAGTGCAGAGGAGGGAATGGGGGCAATTAACTAACAAAGTTCCAGCCAGCTGTGAAGATAAAGTGCGTTGGAAAGGCGGAAAGAGACATGTATGGAGAACACGCCCGTTTCCCATACGTTTGTGTGTGTGTGTGTGTGTGTGTAGACATACGTGTGTATGTGTCTATCTGCCAACACAGGGAGCTTCCCGATCCGATTCCACCGCCAGCTGGAGGCCACACTTTGGGGAATTGAACGGCTTATCAGATCATCAGTATGAATGAGAGCGGAAAATATGAGCGTGATTACAAGTTTTTCCTTGCACCCAACACCGCGCGCGGCGGTCTGTCTCCTCCACTCTTTGCTGACGGCAAGGGAACTTTTTCTCCGAGAAGCTGCTGCTGCTGCCGCCGCCGGCGTTGGAGGGGATCCATTTTTAGGGCGCGATTACGCCTTCTGACGGTAGTGAATGATCTCGCATGTGCATAGGGTGTGGGTGTGTGTGCGTTTGTGTGAAGGTATAGCCTTTTCATGGATGTTTACATAGGGAAAAAATTCGATTATGCGAGACGATTGGTAGGAGGTCGCGGCGTGAACTCCATGAATGTCTTTTCCGTCTCGATCCCTCCGCCGTTACTTGATGGGGGGGGGCTGAATTGAAAGAGGTTCTTGGAAGGGAATCGAGTGACGGCTCAGCCGGCATCACCGACAGTTCTTTCCTCAGATGGAACGTCTCCAGCTTGTTCCCCTGGAGTGGATTTGGGGACTATGCGAAATTTTCCTGGAAAATATTTTGATGTAATATCAACCATAGGACTTGGTCCACACAGTCGCAAACATACACGTATAGTCATAACGATCTCACTTCCTCTCTCTCTCTCTCTCTCTCTGCTTTTTCCAAAGTCCAGTTGCGCCGTGTGAGGAATCCCATTCTTTTCCTCCGCGCGGTTGTCTTCGTCTTCGTCGTTGCCACTTTGAAAAAAATTCTATTCCTTCCCAGATTGCGCAAAGGGGGATCGATGGTGTGCGGGAAAATCTGAGCTGCTCACTGGCCCAAGTCAATGTTGTACAAGGGAAGGGAAAAGTGAAGGAGAGATGGAGGGAACTATTGGCATTAAGTTGTATTGATTTTGTATTCAAGGGATAGAGAGCCAGTAGGCTGGGAGTGTGACAGTGAAGGACTTTTTTTGGGTGGTGGGTGAAAGAAACCATTGAGAAAAGGCAGTTTGTCCCGTTTCTCTCGGGAGCTCTGTTTTGTCCGTGTGTGTACAGGAAAATATGTTGCAAAAAATGTATGGCACAATGCTATTGTGTCCTTCTAGTAGTATATCCACCGGGCGTCTAAAGAGCTTAAACTCAATGGGGAAAAGTGGAGGGGGATTTCACGTGCCCTTCCGCCCTGCTCCTAAATTCCCTCCGGGGCCAACGAGCTAAAGATGAGTGAGTTAGGGGAGGTTATGGGCCCATAACTTTATTCAGTGTAAAGTCCCGCTGCAATGTACTGCTTCCCCCCTTTTGTGTACTCATTCTCGTTGTAGCAAAGGCCAGAAGTCCTATTTCCACTTCTACATTGTACTGCAGTGTAAACCTTCGGGGCAGGAGGTTAGGCATGCGCAGTCTAGGAACATGACATGGGGGAGGGGCGGGAAATTTATGAAAATTTCATGTCCGGGACAGCCGCCTTTTTTGTCGGGGAGAAACTTTGGAATCGTTCCGTCTGGGGTGGTCTTCATGTCCGCGGGAGACATATGTTGACAGGAAGCGTAGAGGGACAAGTTGGAGCACACAGTCGTCCGCCGCTGGAGTCCCGCGAGAGTCACTTTTGAGAAGTTTCCCCGACGCTGCTGTATGAGTTGAGTGGAATGAACAGAGAACGGCGGAGGAGGATGTGTTTGTATGTGTGCGACGTTTGACTTGTTCCTATATGCTTCGTCCACTCCTTTGTGGACTGGTCAAGGCGGCTGGAAATGCTTGAGATTCAGGGAGAAGGTCCTTGATTTTTTTCCGGGGCAGACCACAACAGCAACTCCACTGTTTTTTCACCACTTCATCCTCCCGGCTACGACGACTAAGAAGGGCCGCGAGGATTGACTGACTGGCTGAGTCTGACGAGTCGCAGAAGTCAAGAGGCTGGTCAGGATGTTTTTTCCCGCGTCTCCTGACGGTCGGTTCGTGTAGTTCTAGCCGCGGCGTCTTGGAACAGTGAACATTGTGGTAAGTAGTAGTAGTAGTAGTATGGATAGCCGAGTCGCTATGCACTTTACCGCCGCATAGGTTGACATTGAAGGAATTACAGCCAGGTCAAAAGTTCCCTCCGGGAGTATTCTGAGGAAGTGATGTAGGAAATGTTGCGGAAATTCCCGAATTTTAGTACACCGTCAACCGCAAAGAGAACTAATCTGAAAATTTTCAAATTGTAGTCCAGAGGAAATGTTGGTGGGGGTAGTTCGTGTTTTTTGAGCCTATGATTTAGATGTTGGCCCTGCGTTGGGCAGGAGTGGATTGACCCTGGGATAAAATACACCAGTGGAATTTCTCCTACCCCGAATAAATTGGCCGGCAATAACCACATTCGACCCCATGAATCCTTTTCTGGGGTACTGGGAGCAAATTTGGTGGAAAGTCATATCCGATTTAACGGAGGAAACAATTTCCTCAATTGTTATCGTCATTACTATGGGAAAGTCTTTGGTAACGACTTGGAAACGGCTCCGTCCCGTGCCATCTCGTTTCCTTTGAAATTCTCTCCAGATTTTATGAAATTATATCCTCGCCGCCAATGTTCCTTCAGTTCCTCCAAGAAAATCATGGTTTGAGGGAGGAGTATTATTATTACTAGAGGACGGAACGTAATGAAAATTGTACGTTATAGACATGGAATTAGGGGTTGGCCGATTAGGTTCGTCTGTACACATACACTCACACGCGCACAAACACGCGCACACACAAGCACATTGACACGCACTCACATGTTTGAGGAGCATTGGAATGTTCGACCAGCTGTGGTGCAAATACACGCTATTGGATTCCCGTATGTGTACATAGTCTCGAGGCTATGACAGAGAACATGGGGATGAAATTGCTGAACAAGTGTCTTGGCGGTAATTTCACGGTATACTGAATGCCTGCCTTATTCATGCCCCGGGGAAATGGGAGTACATTCCCGCCACCGCTGCCACCACGCTTGTCAGTATATATTGCCCAGGCACGGGCCTGCCACCACCTTATGGTATTGCCATACATACACACTTGAACTCATCGCATCGGATTTTCGCTTTGAAAATGAAAAGTTTAGCAGCCGGCGCGTTTGAGATGCGGGTCGTCCTGCCCCAAAGCATGTTTGATGAGCTGGTTCCATGAGGAGGATAGTCATGCTGGTGTTGGTGGAGAGACGTTGTAGGAGTTTCAAAATGTTCATCCGCACAAATGCCACCACCACCACCACTGCCACCATCATCATCACAACTCCACCATCATTATTGTAATTTTGAACCTTAGACAATACCCATACAGATATATTCTAAAGCGGATCGGAAGGGCCACGACCGACTTGTTCAAACTTCCCGCTCACTGCTCTGAATGTACCCTTTCGCGCTAACGTCCATCCGCCACTGTCGTGGCAACAATGTTGGCAGGGGTATTGGGAAACGATTCCGTAGAGAAGCGAGATGATCTTGTTGTTGATCGCGGTATCGTGGGTAGGGCTGTAGGATGTCAACAAGGATGTTGGATTCTGCGGCAAAGAGTGGAGCACTAGGGCTTTTTGTGTGTAAGGGCCTCTTTCCATATGTAGATCACGTAGCTATAGCCGGGTTTTATTCATACTGTTTGCTTAAAACTCGTCCCACTTTTCTCTGTGTGAAGGGTGGATATGTCCTTTCTTCGTCTCCACTCCCGCCATCCTGATCATCTTCCGGCCTTCAGGCTTTTCGGAGTTGTTGAAATCCTGTTTTTTTCTCGCTTCCGCTCTGCCAGTGTCATGGTGGCGACGGCTGAACTGCCGCGCGGTTGTGGTCGTCCTTCCCAACGTCTCCACCCTGACGCGGTACATATAAGTTCCTCCGCTATAGGATTGTCTCGAGGGTGTAATAGGCGTTTCAAAATTTACGGCGGGATGGGGACTATGTATTCAAAATATTATATGACCCTCTCGCTCTTATTCTCTCCTCATGCGACGATACCCTGTTTACAGGGGATTCCAAGGAGTGCACATGCGCCCTGCAGGCACTTGCCAAACTTTTTACAGAGGGACTCTCTACGGGCTCAGCCCTGGATTCCACTCCTAATAATGATGATATGTGGGCGGCGGCTCACTGACGTTTCCCATCCCACTCGCCACAAATACTGAAGTACAGGGAGACCCGCGTGCCCACAGATCCATGTCAACACTTTACCACCCGCTTGCAACAAACTTCTTCCAGCTATTATTTGAATTGCTCTGGGGGTTGGTTGAGGGACCCTGGGAATTTTCCCCGACTTTTTTTTATCACGGTCGCCCCCATATGCATGTGTACACCCGCATGCATATGCGCATACCATAAAGATGAATAGTGCAACTATTGAGGGACCCGATAGAGTCCTCTAGGCATGATTACTTTATGCACCCACTGATGACCTCCCCAAGGACCTGATTGTAACTTTTGGATGGATCGTGAGAACATTAAGAAAGTACAAGATCGAAGGTCAGCTATAGAGCAAAGGTTTCAGTAAGTCCTCATAGCGACCCTCGTATGGTGAATCTTGAGATCTTCGGAATGGAAAATTTCTTGCATTTAAGATACCGAGGACTTCATGGTTGAGTCCTATGGTAAACCCTTTGTGGATCCTGAAACCTGACTGAATGCAGGGGCAACTTCATGGTCCCTCGGCGCAGGGAACTCTCTGATACGGAAAATGGGGATCATTAGGAACTATCCCTAAGCTGCGTATAACATGGTGCGAATACATACATAAAGTATGTGTCGCCACGCGGAATCTTAGGTGGGGAATTTACATATGGACTCCCTGGATACTGAATATGGGTACCTCCATGGTAATTCATACACCAGAGTCCCCGTATGCACAACTCATCCACGGGTGAGGACGGTGCGGAACCCTCTTGTGTATGGGCGTAACTTACCTACGACAATTACCATATAATTATAGCCTCAAACTTCCCATGACGGGCTGGATAGACACCTTGGAATGGCGCACACCTTCCCAAAGTTACCACCCAAACTTCCCCGGCTACATCATTATGCCACATGGGCCTTTAAATGGCCTACATTAAAAGTTTGATGAGAGGAGAGTGAGACAAGGAAGGGCTGAAATGCCTGATAAAGACGTCGGCGGCGGTCGAGGGAGGGGGAGAGATATACTTTTTAACTTTCTTTTTCCTCCACTCCCGTCGTTCCCGCAAGGTAATGAACCGGTAATGCATGCATTAATCCACTCGCTCACTCAAATGCCTTCAATTTTTTCCCTTCCCGCCGTTGCTGTAGCTCACCATGCACAATACTCTCTCTTCCTGCTCGTATTACTATGACTTGACTCTTCAAAATCAGGCTCACTCCCTCCTCATCCAGATTGAAAAAAAACCGACTATTCTGGACTCTATCCAGTGATATTTATAAGGATAAGGGAAATCTCTCCATTCATTCTTAGAATTCGCGCACACACACACACATAGAGCCCACAGTAAGGAATGATGTTGACGTGTGCCAAAAAACCAATGAGGGAGGCTGAACATGATGTTGGTATGTAATCGTATTGTGAATCAGAATACGGATGAGCGCCCGCCGCGCTACTCTACCGCCGACTTCCAACATGTCTAATGATGAGAGATAGAGAGAAAGGGAGAGAATACCCGAATGCACACAGACGTTCCTCTTTAAATTCCACCCGTAGTCTATATACCCACCCGGATCCACCACATATATGTAGTTGAAATATAAGGGGACAGAGCAATCTGAGAAACGGTAATGAACTGATAAAACGGGAGGATAAAGCTGGAAATTTTCAAATTTTTTCCAACGAAGAACTACTGACTGAGATAGAACGAGAGTAGTGAGAGGGAGAAAGAGAGACAGAATTCTGCCAAGCTGACAAAGACGTCATTTTCATCTTCATTTAGCGGTGAGCCGTGTCGCCGACTCATTAAGATGTTCCCAATGACAATCCGCTATGTATGTGTGTCTGCTGAGACCATTGTACACAGCAGAGTCTTTGTGGGATGCATGTAGATGGCTACTATTATATAGTCGGTGGCTCATACCTATACGGATTATCACAGCTGAGTGCAGGCGGGTGGGATAAGGGAGAGCACTGTGAGAAGTCTCTTTTGTCGTCATTCCCCCTTTATAATCATAATAATAATAGGGAATGATGGCGAGAGCTGAGAGCATAATATTAAGCTGCGGAATATTCATGGGACATTTTTTCCCATTCAGACACACTCTACGCCTGTATACATACGATGACATGCTCCCGAGCGACTCTACTCCACTCTTGTTAACTATGAGAGTGGACTACTCGGGGAACTGCATCGAGTCTTACGTGAAGTTCCTTGGAAAGGGTATGATTTTTTATGCGGCACACGCAGCTCTGATTCTGTGTCGGAGCTTCCTGGTAGTTGTAGTAGTGGTAGTAGATGAGGAGCTCGTAGTAGTGGCATTCCAGTGAACTGTGCCAGCAGTGTGGTGTGGAGCGGGAATTGTGGAACACTGTGGTGCGGTGGCATATAGTGGTTACCATGGCCGGAGTCTTTATGTTGGATCCCTGTAATAATTCATTAAATGAAAGACACGCTAAAAGTAGGGGCTTGTTTAACATTCCCCTGGTTTATTTATGAGGGATCGTCCACACGAGCTTCCGCGAGTTCTTAGCGTATGCAGTACGTTGTCCCTGCCTCCCGGCATCTTGGTTGCGGTCTTGGTAACGTTTCCGCTCGATATGGGATTCATTTTTGCTCCCCCCAAGCTCAAACTCTTGATGTCCGCAATGTGAATCTTTTAAGGGCTATGAGATATAGATGACTGTCCTCATCCGCGGTCCTGGTGGGTATGGTTGCAGCAGCAGCACTACCACCACCACTACTACTACTACCAGCATGAGCAACCGTACTATTCAGAATATAGTGCGAATAGTGGCGGGGTTTTCAGCCGTAGAATTAGCGCTTTCCCCAAAGATTTCAGACACATACGTACGCACATATACAGACTGATTTCTTCAGCTTGGCACGATTATCGATTTTGTACACGAACGACGCACAGGAAGGTTGTGTGTGTGTCTGTGATACAGGCGTGAAAACCGCTCCACTCTGAAGCACTCTCGGCCTGATTTGTGCTGTGAGCGATCGCTCGTGCGAATTTTATGTACTACTGCGTATGTGAGCCGCCCTTCTTGGCTCATATGGACCTGTGCTGCGTTGGGTATAAATAGGGGGCCGCGCGGGAAGTGGCGGGAAGATGGGAATGACTCTATGGTACAATAAACTTTATTATAGACACTTTTCGCCATGTGTGCCAGGAGCTGCGGCGGGGAAATAATATTTGTATAGTGGAAAATGATGTAAGGGATATTGCACCTCATGATTTTTGCAAGGGTGACGATTGTGAAGCGACTCTGTTGGATTTATGCACGGATGCAAGCAGATCCTCCAGCTACCTTGAAGTGGAGTAGTACATATTGTAGTACTACACATGGAGTACCACCTATGTAGTACTACATGTGCATCCGAGGAAGAACTAGGTTATACCTTTGAGCCGCATGCATTATGGCTGCATGGCTCCCGGTCTGTGACTCTGGAGTGGGGCGCCTGAGCCGCTGTGGGAAGAGAAAGTCTAGTAAGAGTGGAAAGTATAATCATTTGAATGACGTTATGCGCTGAGGGATTTTCTCCACGGTGGAACCTCCGAGTGTGTGTTTGTGTTCTCTCCACAGAGTGTGGGAGTAAGGGCAGGGGAAGCCATGGGCGGACAATGAGGTGCTATTTCCGGAAAAAAATAAATATTCTCTCCACTCATTCCAAGTAGGATATTGCAAGAGCCGCAGAGGAGGTGGCACAGGCTCATTTCCATTTAAAGTGACAAGGAAATTCGCCCCGGCGTACTACTGCCACTCTTTTTCTTGGCCCCATGCCGTAACAGATGGCGGCAAAAGGCTTTGTCTTCCAATATGGAAGGTAAAGGTGGGCTTTCCAACCAGATATGAACGGAGAGTTTACTTTTACAACCTCAACATCAATTAACAATTTTTACGGTCAAGTCAGTGGTGAAATTGTTCAAGTTTTGTTGCTTTGAATGTTTATATTTTTGCAGACATTTGTATTAGCTGGCTATTCTGAAGTTTCGCCACATAACCCTCGGGTATTCACACATTATTAGTAATAGCTGGTTTTTTTTTTGAATTTTCGCGACGCATTCGCTAATATTGAGAGCGACAAGCCATCACACTGGCCATTTGAGATGTGACCATGTTTAACAGAGTAATCCACGTGGGAGTGTTTTAAGAACTTGATTGGTTTTTGGGATTATTTTTTGGACATGAAAATCCTAATTGTTAGAATTTTCACGATTTTCTCCTAAGCTTCTAGCAGCAGCCTTCCCGTCAGGCCCACTTCCCAGCTTTCCATGATCACCAGTCGTTACCCGACAAGCTGAGCTTTGGTACGTGAGTGTGCGACGGGGCTGTAGTGCGGGTACTTTAGAAAATGAGAAGGCATTAGTTGCAGATTCCTTGTGAATTCCAATGAAATAAATGCGACTGGAGTCTATTCGCGTACTGGAAAGGACGACGCGGGGAAACTCTCCTCATTTCCACTCACTCTACCGCTCGCTTTCTCTCTCTCTCTCTCTCTCTCTCTCTCTCCGGTGTTTTCAACAAGGACTCTGTATACATGTGTGACACTACTCCTCTCCTGAGGAGGATCCTTATCTCCTTCTGAAATTATGTGAAAGCTCATGATGATGGGGGTCATAAATATTCCACAGAGTCTCCCGTCCCCTCGGGAATGAGACAGCAAAATAATTGTGTATGGTGGACGAGGGTCAGTCCCTGTGTTCTCTGTACAGAGAGCGGTAATAATACACGACAATAGTAGTTTCTGTGTCTATGGATTGAATGTGACACGGGAGCGAGCCGCCATTGTAATGTACTTCGCGTCCTTGTGTCCATATAGTGAGCTGGCAGGCGGAACGGACGGGACATTTCCGCTGACGCCACCAAAAGCCGTCACCCGCCCGTTCCATTAAAGTGATTTAGTCCCGCTTTTAAAGCACTCCACTATGAACGGCGTTTGCGCCAGTACGGGGTCAGGCGGGAAAAATTAATGTTTCCTTTCACGAAAGTACTGGGTAGTGTATTGTGTATATGCGTGCATATACGTGTGATTATATCCATGTAACGTTGGGCTGAAGGCGAGGGGACGGCAGACTTGGAATTAAATTACAAAACTTCATTAACCAGTTTTTACGGTCGCAACTCAATTTTTCTCCTCCGAATGAGGGCCGCGTGGGTAGATGTTTGGAGTAGCAGCGACGACGAAAACCAATTTAGTCCCATTCAAGTCTCAATAGTACAGTCTCTTCAAGGTAAAAAGGGAATCGAGGAGAATGAGTTAATCAGGAATACTTAGAAAGGACATTGGAATGAATCGAAGTGGGACTCCTTGTGCTTTCGTGTGTGCATGTTTGGACTCTGACTGAGTACTTGTGTGCCTGCCTGCGTGTTGGGATTCCACGTGTGCTTCTGTGATGCTTTAACTTTGGATAGAAAAAATACGATCTACTAGTATCCGGAGAAAATTCTGTGGGGTGGATGAAGTATGTGTTTAGCTTTTCGGTTGGCGGGAAAATGAAATTGGGTCAGGATGAGATTAAACTTTAATGGTAGCTTGTGTGTGGCTTTTAATTTTTAATGAGGAGGATCCAGCGCTCAACTTTTCGACCTAAAGCCCTTGTTGTGGGAGGAGACATGTGAGGAACACTTCTGGTCGGAAAATATAGGCAAGTGTTACGTAGGCAAGGGTGGAAGCAAGGAGATACCCATTAACTTTGCCGACGTATCTCGCAATTATCTGCGAGGGACGTAATTGGGAACGTAATATACGCTCAAAATTTTTGAAGATCGACGATAATGTATACGTGTTTCCGGTACAGTAAAATACTATACACTCAACAAACGATGGCACACACGCACACATACGCTTACACATCACCTTACTCAGCATCTAACTTTATGAGATTCCCCCCAAACACATACCCAACATGTGCAGCGTACTCAAGAAATCTCGTCCTGGGATATAATTAAGATGGAAGAAATATTCTTTATCTTAATTTGGACCGACCATTAAGGAATGAAAATATGTGGGCAAACACACACACACACACACACACACACAAGTTCATATTGAGCCCAAGTTCATATTATTACACACTCGTATGATTTGCAGTCAAAATTTACCCCTTAATTTCCCAGCCTCGTGCGCACTTGGTCCTAACATGTTGAAAAGATTTGCGACCAAGTATAAATCAACTCAGCTCTCCTCAACTCTAATGAATTTATGAGGAGCCCGAGATCTCTCTAATAATTCTCCAGACGGAAAATCCGGGTTCTCCCTTTTATTCCGTCCACACTTTAGCCCTCTCATGTCAGAGAAATTCCCCAACTCACACACGTGTGCCCTCTTCAGCAGTTAATTACACGGAATTTCAAAGTCGGTAAGACACCGGTGAAGGCCTTTAACGAACACTCGCACTCATCTTAATAGGTGACTCGAACCCGGAGGAGGAACTAAGAAGTAACATGAAAGATGAATTCGTGGAGGTAATATAATTACTGAGTGGGACATGGAAAGTTTTGAATGTATGTGCGCATGTGATTAGTACTCACTAAAAGGACATCTTTTAATAGACTGATCAGGAGTTCACCCACCACTGTAAGCATGCAACATGTCATCAAGAAATGATCTCTCCCCCACTTCCGCCTAATTGTGCTCATCACACGAATTTGACAGTCCACTATTTGCCATTTCATGCCTTCCAACTCATTCAGTGGCGCACTTGATGGCATCCCCCCGGTGATCCACAATTTCTCTTTATAACTGTGAGCCTCTTCAACTCTTCTCATTCGCAATTCCACGAGAAATCTCATCCGCCATTTGAGAATGTCTAAAATGAACTCCACGCAAACACATAGCACACATACATGTAGTAGACACACAAGTATACACATAAGCATACACACACACACTTAAATCCACATATACACACTCCAACTGGAAATTTTGAGCACTTCCAAATCTCCTCGTCAAGTCCTACTACACCTTGAGCCATTTGAAACTCGGGAAACTTTCCGCTATATCCCTCTTCTATTCCGCAACTCCTCTGCCAGACTTCTCCAACTCATTCTCAAATCATGTGTGGAGAGAGTCATACATGGAAGTGCAGATTGGAGATGAGACAAGGGCCCACTAATGCGAGTCAGAGTCGAGAGTTTGACACGCAGTTGCGAAGCCCAGCTGTCGCATACCCCAATGTTCCCACACAAAAACGCTCTGTATGAGCCGCTCTGATTTTCAAACTTAACGACTGGAACGGGAGCATCTACGACCAGCCAGCCGGTGGCATCCTCAACGTGTTGAATCGTAAAACCTTGTCAAACTTCCACTGAATATGGAGAGATATAATGAAAGAGATAGAACTGGGAGGTCAAAACAAGGCCTATACAATGCGAATTCCTATTGAAAACCATGGAGAAGTGTGTGTATAGAGTAAATAATGGGACAACACAACTTTACTACTCGTAGAATTAGGTCGAATCGGTTCCCCTCAAATTCAATGACTGTGGAAATCCCATCTGGTTCCACAGTGTAGGTCCTTACGGTGGCAACCGTGGGTGATGGTAGTAGTAGTGGTGGTGGTGGTAGTGGTGATCATGCTGGTGGCTTCTATGAGGTCCACTGGACATGTATAGCCTCAACTTCTCCTACTACTTCTGCAAGGGAAGAATAAAAGGGAAAGGACCTGAAGGGAAAAGGCAAGGGGAAAATCTAAACAAAGGCGAACCAAACATGGCCAATGAATGGTCCTCTATATAGTGGCAATCCAAGGATGGATGAGGAGTCTTACATAGAATGAGAGGAGGGAGACGACGACAGAAGGAGGAGGAGGAGGAGGAGGAGGAGTGTGCCGGAGAGAGAAGATGTACAAGCAGAAGTTCTCCTTCAATTCATTTCCTCTTGAGCAATTTTATTGGCATCTGTTCCCTCTGCTCTCTCCGTGCTCTCTCACTTTCTCCCGGCCAAACTTGGATACTTACACCGCCCTCGGTTTTATTATACAGGGATTCCATGGAATACTAGACCATGAGGAGGTTCGTTCCACGACGACAACGACAACAACAACAACGCCGACGACGACCAAGAACCGCTGACTGGAATAGAGGAGGAAAGTTGGCCAGCATTCCCCGTATATATACAGTAGGAGAGTAGGACTAGCAGTAGATAGATCTCTCCACCTCCGCCTCCTCCCAGTCCCTCTCTGTGTACCACTCTGCCCACCGACCGCATCAAGAACAACAGCGGATTTATCAAAAAGATCTAGTGCTTCGGGGTTAGTATGTGTATGGGTTCTTGGACCCACCCGCATTCTCTCCCCACTAGTGGACATTACGGAGCAGTTGTAGTGGTGGTAGTATTACTACATCTCTGGTATTTCTACTAGTAGTATAACGACTAGTTCAGCAGTAGCATTAGTAGTGGTAGAAGTAGCAAACTCCTATCCCTCCCAACCCGATCAATTAATCTCTGGCAATGCCCCCAAGATATACTTTCCTCTTGTGCTGCTATCCTCCAGACTATGACCAGACTCTGGGCTGAGAAAGAGCCGCCACCGCCGCCGCCGTCTGTGCATCGTCCGAGTCCAATATCAGGGAATTTTACGGAGCTCTGCCTTCCAACGATATTGCATTTTAAATTTATCTCACCCGCCAAATTCCCCCGTCCAATAATGCGGGCTAATGTGGAGGAAATTTACTGGACCCTATATCCCGCGGATCCAATCAGATAGCCATCTTCATTAGAATCATCCAGCGGACCAGAATTCACTTCCACGCATAAACAGTGCCCCTATATTGGACTCAAGGTCGGGGTATTAAGCCGCGAACTATCTTAGAATCTGCTGAGACATGTCAAAAATCACGTGGATGGCAAAACACTCGTAGTTCATCAACAAGATATGCACCCAGTCAGAGACTAATATGGAAGTTTGGACTACCGTGCATCTAGTTCTCCTTTGTCAGGTTGATGGGTTGGAAATGAGTGGAGTGGAGATGCAACTGTTACTGGGTGGATTTTATGAGACCGGAGGTTCGTACATTTTGGAGCGGGAAATCAAATTAAATTCACAATGGGGTCCCAATACAATTTACAACGGGGTTATTACGCCCGAAATTGGGTTCCGTGTAGACGGGAGAGTAGAGGTCTGACAGACTGTATTGCACGCCCATAGCGTCGCCGACCGACGTCCAGTCGGGGTGGCAAGGACTCTCTGACCACATGAGTCAAGGCTATATACATGGCCGTTGGCCGTTTAAGGGGGATTGGTCCGGGTATAAAAAGGGAGGGAAATTCGAGTCATTCCAAACGACAGTGGTGGTGAGAGTACATATGGGAATGTCCTTGGGTAAAATAATCAAAGAATGTGAAACAGAAACCCGCCATCCCCAAGTCAATAAATATCCCCTTAATGGTCTCCTATTGATTCACTTCCCGCCACCGACCATGTCAGCACTGCTCGCCCGTCCCGTTCCTCCCCCAAAAACTCCCAACTTGCACTGATTCCAGGCATAAATGTCATCTTAATTCTATTCAAGAATCCAAGTTCCGATAATCCCACCAACTGCCTGCCTCTACGCTTGTGTATGTGTGCGTGTGTTTGTGTACTTATGTATGTGTTTAATGTGACAAGGGCACCAAGGCTTTGGCTCCAGTATGATCATACCCGCTTCAATGTTACAAGGGCCCGATATATGGGCAGCTTCCATTAATGTTACAGCCACCAAAATGTAAGCACGACCGCTGCCAATACTCACCACCACGTATAAAGTGCATGGGGGAAAGTCATAAAAATTTCACCAAGTTCACCACATCAACCTCCTCATCGTCCATCCCTGACCGCACACATGAGTTGGTCCAAAAGCGGAGTTAGTTTTGATTCGCATCATGATGCTAAGTCTCTAACCAACCAGCAACTCGAATTCCACATCAGAAAACATGCATATGCGTACACACGGTCTATTACACCACCATCTTGATTACGTCCAACTGGGTAATGTGTGTGCGTCTCTGTGGGAAATGTGTGTGTTTGTGTGTACGGTGTGTGGAGCCTTTGAGACCTTTACTGTGAACTCAATGGTAAATCATACAGGAATGCCTTTACATAGAGAATCATAGAGTTCTTTTAAACCTGGGCTGTATGACGGGAGGCGGGGATTTTCAAAGGAAACCCTTCCAGAGGAAAATTGGAAATGCGCTAGAAGTAGTATGGGAACGTATAAACGTACAACACATAAGTGGGTGCCGACTGTATATACTAATTCCACACTAGCAAGACTTCATTAGCCTGGGGGAGGCAGTACCATACGGACGAAATAATGGGCTGGCCAGACAGTCGTAGTGGGGAAAGAGAGTTGTAAAATGTAAAGCGGAAAGCTGATTTATGAGGGAAACAAACGTGTAAAAGATTTTCCAATTCCAGTTCGCATCTCTCCTTTCTCCACTTTCTCTTCTTCCTTCCCCACTACACTCATCATGCTACACGGAAGATGAATGCGGAGGAGCTGACTGAGTGAGTTGGAATAGATCTAGGAGAGGCACTAGTAGTAGTACAGTGTGTAGTGGCAGTAGCGCCCTTCCCATTATTTGCACACCAACCCACCCATCCTGCCCCCCTCCTCCTCCTCTCGTCTCCGGATGAGTTGGTTTGAAAAGTAAGGGGCCATAGATGAGCTTGTACAGATCTTCTATCTGCCTCTGCCTATGACAATCACTGTACTGTATTCAACAACCGGAGTCACCACCAGGTCGTCTTTTTAGTGGGTCGATATCGAGGATGACGATAACGAGGGCGCGTATGAAAAACACGTTGTCTATGCTCCACCGTCTACTTTCTCAGTGGAAACAAAACTACTGGTAGTACTAGCGCATTGGTTCAGTACAGTGGCGACAGTGTTCGCCTTCCCTTGCAAATGGACGGCGGGAGCGGCGGTTCGAGAAAAATAGTGAGAGAGAGAGAGAGAGAGAGAGAGAGAGAAAGCGAGCGGTAGAGTGAGTGGAAATGAGGAGAGTTTCCCCGCGTCGTCCTTTCCAGTACGCGAATAGACTCC
>VYYI01000544.1:0-29468 GCA_021029175.1 Bilobella aurantiaca
AAAAATCTTCGCTTCAGCTTCACATTTTGGATTCACTCTCACATCCGTGACGTCATGAGTGACGTTTCCGAAGCTGAATCTGAATCAAAAATCAAATAAGCTTGTAGCGATAAGTCCCTAATGTACTGGAAATATTTGAGGAGGTTGTGACTGTCAACTGTTGTAAAGGAGTCTATCTTTGAGACACTTTAATTGCACCGCAGTCTGCGACAAAGCGTTCTTTTCTAAAGCGATTTTGGCTGAAAACAAAACATTAACAAGACTTCGGAAGCGGATAGGCCATTTTTCATTTTTTTTTATCACGAAGCCAGTATCTTAAACGTCATTTGAAAGCCCCTTCTTCGATTATTGGAGGAGCAGTTTCTGTGATTCGTATACAAGATGTAGTTAGGCAGTAAAAGTAGGTTTGCTTTCCGGTGTATATTTAATTTAAATTAGTTTAGGTTAGGTTTGGACAGAAGAAGAGGTTTAGGTTTGCTTTGAAACTTGTGTTTGTTTAGGGAAAGGTAAATATTTGATAAGGTTCATTTCCTATTTCTGCGGTCAGTGAATTAGAAAAGTAATAGATCAAGGCGGACGGAAATTTTGTTGCGTTTTTTTTTTCAATAATAAAGAGGGAGGCGGAGTGTTTACCGAGGCGAAGAGCCCTTCCTTCCTCGTACCCAACTTTCTTTTTCCCATTTCTGTCATGGAGGGCTGGTAAAATTGTCCTGTGGTTTGATGCTCGGTGAGACGTAACGTATCGGAAGAGGATTAATGAGTTAATTTGACGCTTATTTTTGACAGGTCGTTCCATAGACCGACAGACTGAGTTTTCGGCAGCCATCCTCTACAACATCATTCGAACGAAGAAGCCCATGGTTCTGGTTACGACGAAGAATGATGAGGCGTGCGAGGCGTACACGAAAGAGGCCGAGAAGCTGGTGCTTCGCAAGGAGTTTCGACAGCTCAACATTCCGATCGTGGAGACGTCGGCCCACGACAACGTCAACATTGACGCTGCCTTCCTCCTCCTGGCACAGCTCATCGATAAGGTCAAGAATCGCATTCGACCACTCTCCTACAACGAGACGGCGAGGAATCGGAAGGAAATGCTCGACTCTGTCTCCGACTCCTTCCAGGCCCTCATTCAGTCCCATGTTACGGATCACAGGGCAGTTTGGATTCCAATCTGTCGAGAACTACTCAAATACCCCGCCTTCCAGAGGTAAATAACCATTATCCACTACTCATGCTCCCAAACCATTCCTTCGCACGAGTTCAATTCCTCCTTCATTTATACTCTACCGTAACTTTCCAGGAAACGATTTTCCCCTTTTTCTGACTCTTGAATAGGTTCAGCGCAGGCTCCATGCAGAACTTACGAAATAACAGCCCTGAGCTGTACTACTAGTTCTTTCAAATTAGATTACCCTACTTGTAAAAGCATTGATTTAATTCTTTGTCCTACGTGGCGTGATTTGCAAATTTACGCTTAGGTACATGTAGTAAGAAAATAGTAAACGTAGCAGGTACCTTTACTCTTAAAAACAGCGTAAAAGCGATAAATTAACCCAGGCGTAGAGAATAGCCGCTGTTGATTCTTGATTTCAGCGTCAACCAAGAACTTTTACTGTGCTTTTTTGTTGTAACAACTTTTGGGACAATGTTATAAAATATTACAATCGGGCTCTTTGAATTTCCTTTAGCTTTGACTGACAAACGGATTTAATTTCAATCTGAACATTAATATCCTTTTCGTTTTGTGTGTATTCCTGTAAGTCTGTTTTGTTACATAATAACCTTTCAGCCTTTTCTTTTGCCTCCCATATCCGTATGTAGACGTTATTTTGAAATTTGAGAACCGATCGTATTAATATTTCTCGACGCTTGAAATGTTGGAATCTCATGTTTCTGATATTTCCAAAGATGAAAGTTTCTTTTTAACAATTTTCATCTTTAGAAATTCCAGAGGAAGGTGAAAGAATTCACTTTCCTTTCTCGCTCATCCTATCTCGAGAGTGATAGTCTGAGAAGGTTTTCCATTCTTCAAATTCAATGCATCGTTAGATTAGCTTTTCAATTTTGATTTTGGTGATAGATTATGACAAGGTTTGGATGGAAGAGGGTAAAAGGAAAAGTAGAATTCCTTAAAGTGAGGCTGAGACTGTTTAAAATACCCTTGAGAAAGAGAGATGTAATTTTGAAGGCTGGAAATGTTGAGGAGATACGAAATCCTTTGTCTTTGAATATTACCCTACATCTCAGCCCTGATAAGTTTTGGTTCAAAATGAGGACTTCTGAGAAATCTCTACTGTCTTTGTTATCCTTTTGTAAGTAGCTTTCTTCTTGATGAAATTTCCAAGTCTCCCAAACGTCTTCGAACCAAAGGCACCTTCCGCTGCCTTCCAATTTCGATCATGTGTCTTATTGTGAGAATTGACGTGGGAGATAGGAATAAAAGGGCTCACAAAGGGAGAAAGTGAAAGAAAGAAAGGAGGAAACTTTTCGTGAATTCAATCTGTTTCCACCAGGACAATAATGCTTTCCCCGGCCCTCATATCTCTTCCAGCGTTCTGTTCTCCAGGCCGAGATTTGTATGATTTTGAATATTTTTCACTCCTTTTTCAATGATGGAGAGGAGGCACTGCGCAGTGAATTCAAATTTTGACTTTTTCATGACTTCCCTTGTTGGAGATGATGATGAGGCTCTGGATGTGTTGGGTTGGTGAAAGAGAAAGTAAAACTTTTTTTTTATATGTGTCGTCTCTGTTCTACTTTCTCTTTTTGTCTCTTTGGAAAATGTGTGGAAAAAAAGTGGGGGAGCAGTTGGTAAAGGAGAGGCTTTCGTCTAAAAGAAATGGATTTGAAATGTTGTGAAAGTTATGCCATTTCTATTCTAAAACTAAGAATGCTTTCACCCACGGACTTGTTTGTTTGAAAACTTGTTTTTCGTCCAGCACACTGTTACAATTTTGAAAGAAAGGGAAAGTTGAGATTGAATGGGTTCTGAGGAATTTTACTTTAAGAGTGTTGGGAGAGAAATTAAGGGGAAAGTCTATTTACTACTTTCACTTTTCTTCGGCGGAAATAACACGTTTAGGCAATGATGTTTTTCATTGAAATTCCCCCTCTAGCTTTACTCAGGATCCGAATTTTCTCTGCTGGAGCTGGAAACTTCCAGCAGTAGATCCTGCTGCGGTTCGTAACGAAGGTCTTACTGTGTGTGTTATTGAAAAGGCTGAAAAGCGACAGTACAAATTACTAGGCACGTCGCCCCTGCTATAAAGTTGAAAAACATCAAAGGTCTTTTACAGTCTTTCACTTCGCAGATTATTCGAACTTGTTTATGTACTTGGTAACAGTGTAAAGAGCTTTGTGATTTCAAAGTTTTCAAAGAGGTGGCAACCACTTGACTTTTGGTGGGATTGACTTCCACTTCTGGCCCTTTAAGGACCCAGTCTCTCTAAAGGACCCTCTTCTCCTCCTATATAATTTAATAATTTACTAATTTGTCTCCTTTCTTTACGTTTTCCCGGAATAGGTACATTGAACTCTTCGGCGAAGACTGTGCTCAGCGTCTCTTTCGGCGTCACTTGAAGCGTCTCAAGGAGGACTTCCTGTCCAGGAGGGAGCGGCGCTATCTGGAACGCCTTCCCGAAATTCTCCAGACCCTTTTTCCTGAGTCGCTACCTGAAACGCAAGAATGGGAATCTGTTTTGGGGAGAATCAAGGACCATCCCGACTGTTCCATCTACTTTGCAGTGGCCCCTTCAGGGCTCGCCCAAGAGACGGACTGGACTTGGGGCTCAGAATCCTCTTCCGAGACGAACCTCCGCGGCGGAGAGAATCGGATTCCCCTGGACTTGCTCTCGACGGCAGAAGCTCAAACGGTAAGTACCTACTTAGGTATCTACTTTCCCAACTCGTGTAATTATTAGAAGCCTTTCACTTTTCAATTTCCAACTGTCAAATACGGTTTGGAGAAACTGTCCCGGCCACTTTCTGTCACAAACTCCGACCTGCCTCCCTCTTTCCGGAAAGTTGGAAGAGGCAGGGGGAACTTGTTGGATGGAAAACTCGTGTCAGATGTTCCTTCGTTGGTGGCTTCGTCGTTGTATAAGTCAGGATCAACGTCAGGGACGGTAACGTGGGGACCGCGGCGTCTAATTTCATGTGGGTGGGGAGGGAAGGGTCGATGGGGCAGGAGTGGATGATGGAGACATTTTACTCCCCTGTCACTCTCCCTCCACTTTACTCTGAAATCGCCTGACACTTTCTCCGAAAAGATTTTCACGGAGCTGAGATGCGAGAGGCGCTGAATTTAGAAACAGCGTCAGCGTTTCCTTGATAGGCCCGTCGCTGATTTCATGATCAAGGATAAATCTAGAGCGGCGGAAGGAGCGGCGACTGATGAACGAATTTCATTACAATGGCCCGCACCACTCTGCGTCTCCACGCTGTTTTGGAGGACGACGGAAATGATAAATCGATAAAAATATGGAGTACCGGAATCTTTTTAGAGCAGCGCTGATACTCCACTCTCGCTTTATTGAAAATCTCCATTATGGAAAGAAAAGATGAGAAATGTTCCATATCCGACGTTAAAAAGATAATTTGCACAACAAATTCTTTCATTTCCCCCTTTTGTGCGTGGGGTGTTTGTCATGGAAATGCTCATCTTTCTACGACGTGAACGCCGTTACATTCGGATGATAATTCGAGTACCAGTATGGAAATGGACTGAGCGTGAAAGAGCCCCGGAATGTTTAGGAAAGTCTCAATTTTACAAAAACTGCATCAACTTTTGTAATTCGAGAGAATATTTTTCTTTTGAAATTGCTCTTGCATGCTGTAACAACCCATTACCATAAAAGAAGCAGTTAGGAAATGTTTCCGCTATTAACTTTCTCCTTGGTCAAATGAAGTGGCAATGAATTTTTTTGAGGCACGCGCAAACTAAGGTGTGCATTGCACCAGCTGGGTTTAAAAGAATTAAAAAAAAAGCGTGGATGTAATTATTCATCTAGTTTAAAAATTAGTAGTTGGAGAGAATTTCGAGACAAACATCTAAACAGGTCAATAAGCGTATATTGATGAAAAATTACTTAAATAATTCCGCTTTAATAAAAGCCGAAAAAAATTAATCTTTTAAAACTGTGCTTCACCTTAGCCAGACAAGCCCGTTACAACTGAAATCATAGTCCTAGGCAGGGCTTGTTTGGCTTATTAAAAAAATTTCAATATTTTGTATTTGTCAAGCAGTCTTGAAGTTGGATAATGAAGATGTGTTTATAGCGATACCGAATTCTATAAGCGTGTTTTTGCAGGTATGGCGGAATCTTATAAATTCCCTCCAGGCAGATCGTAAGCGTGGAGAGTATCGACTCAAGTTCAAGTTACTTCTGGACAATACGCCTTACGTTACGCCGGGCAAGAGCCTCAATGAGCTCCAAGTTCTCTTTATGGGCCACGACTGCTTTGAGGCATTGACTGGTCAGGAGATCCAGAACATTTATGAGCAGCATCAGGCTGGCCTCATTGAGAAGGCCAAACGAGCCTTCCAGGAACTAATGCTGGAGCACGCAGAGATCTTTGCCCAAGTCCACTCCGCCTCTCCAATGGCAACCATCACCCAGCAGCAAGTGCGAGAAATGGTGGAGATCCTGCAGGAAGACTCTCGCTACAAGGCACTTGATCGACTGGATCAAGAGCGCCGCCTCATGCTCCTTCAGCACTTGGGCTTTGTCCACTGTCCACTTCGGGAACACTGCCCAGCATCCCCGGTCTGCATGGACTCAGTGGTAAGTCAAGCGTCTTGCCATCCCGAGGGCAGCGCTTATTTTCTATGTCAACTTTACTGAGAGTGGACGCTGAGAGAAGTACATGCGAGTTTGAATGCAGAACAATGTTCTTCAGTGAAATGAGAATCGACTTCAATTTTCCTTTAGTGAACCGACGCGCGTGGAAGTCCTAGTAGTATTTCTCGTATGTCCCAATTCTATTGGATGTCGATGACCCAACCAAATTTTCTCGGACATAAAATTGTGTTCATTTTTCGTTAGCAAGGCACGACCGCTCGCTCAGAAATATGATTGAATCAAAATTTCGTCGTGTCCAAGCAATTTTGATTTGCTTCTTCCTTTTTTAGAAGAGAAAAAAAAAGTAGATCGCTCGATTCTTCAAGCTTTTTCTCCTCGTGTCAGTTTTTGGGTGAGTGCGAAATTCGCTTCGTAGAAGTTCCAGAGGAGCATGGCTTGATGGAGTTGAAATAAATTTTTGGTAGACACTGTATGTGTATCTTGGAGATCAATTTAATATCCTCGCAGATTTTTTTTTGTAGGGCGGAAGTTGATGGGTACTAAATTGAAAAAATGGAACTGGAAAAGGAACTTGTTTGCTGTTCAGAATCTTTTGGAGCATTTTATAAGAATCTGGGGAAATCGAAGCTTCTTCCCTTTCCCTTACCAATCCATAATCCATCTTCTTCTGATTTTATTAGTTTTGAAGTATGAAAATAATTTATTATTTAGTATCTCTCAAAGTTGGGAAATCTCTTCCGAAAAAAAAGTTTTACTTTCTAGGATTTGTAGCCCGGAGTGAAGTGGCGGGGCGGATTAAAGTTGAGAAGGAAGTGGGAGGAAAGTTCAAATATTTTATGCCTAGTAGTCAACTGCATTTGTATGATTGTTGGAAGTTGTGAATAATTTAGGGGGGCGGGGATGAGCTTTCGTGTTGTTGTAAGATTCTTTATTCCAAAGAAGGCTGGAGAATGAATAATGTGGGCTTGTCCTACTTTTCCAGGAACTTTTCCTGGACAGATTGATTCTCGTGAAGCGGCTGGAACGCAATTTTTTCCAGCGGGAGCCTCCCCGAGGTCAAAGTTCACTTGCGGCCAAACGTTTTTTGGGAAGGGCTCGGCTGGAGTCAAGTCAAACTTAATTCTTGCTAGACGTTTTTAGTGGATCTTTTTTTTTCTTTTTTGGAGAATGGGTGTTGTATAAGATTTTTTGAAGAGAGCGGCTCCTTTTCTTCTTGGAAATGGTCGTGGTTAATATTGAATTAAGGAGAAAAGGAGAAATCATTATTTCTTTCTCAGGAATTAATGAAATTGGACTGGCATCCTTTCCATCTAGGGTTTCGGATTCGGGAGAGATGAAACGGAATGGTTGAAATTTAATATGGCTCATCCTTTAGATAGGGGTTACCGTAAAGTTCCGACTAGAGGGTCATTGCCTTTTTCAATTTTTCTGGCCTTGCAGCATGCGCGTGTGTGATCAAATAAGCGCCATGGAGCAAGTGGTGTCCACTTAAAAACGCACTTCTGGATACAAAAAGGGCAGAGTAGTTAGCTTTTTTTTTTTTTAATGTTTTCGATCATCTTAGAACTTCAACATCAAAGGGAAATGTGGCGTGCATTTGGAGTTTGGGCCATTATTTGGAGGCGTATGGTAATTTCCATTGGAGTAAAGGAGCAGCGTCGTGCTTCGCTCTAGCGATTGTAATAGCGTTTTTGAAGAGAATGAAATTTTGAAGAAAGAGAGTAAAAAGGAAAATGAAGTTAGGAAGCAGCTTGATCTTTTCTATGTTCTCCTCTTGCCTCTTCCCACCTTCTTAACTTGTTATCCATTGGAAAAGTTAGAATTCAATTACCAATTAGAAAAGTAACCGAGACGAGGAGGTTGGCTTCTTTGAAAAAGGACATTTTTTAAAAAACTTCCGCTTCATGTCCTCAACTTTTGAAACAGAATTGAGTAGCGTAGAAACGACAGACTATTGCACAACTTTAATAACGGGGCTTTTTTTTTCTTATACATCTCGTTTAATAACAAGACGATAACCAATTTATTACTTACTAGAAATTGTTTTTCCGCTTTGGTGAAGCGGTGACCGAAGCGGTGTGGGTGGGTTTGAGTTTTTTTTTTTGGGTTAATTGCACTTAAATTAAAGCTAATTGTTTTTGCATCATGTGGAAATTTTTCGATGGCGGAATCCAAATACTTGCAGAAATCGTTTAGGAAAAGTCATTTAGGCGAAGGTGGGAGCTGGTAATGGTCAGTTAATAAGGAAAAGCATAAGGAAAATGTGTGGGATGGAATTGGGGAATGTGCATAATTTAGGCATTTTGAGGAATTGCCTTATTACGCCACACACTTCACCAACGCAATTTCCTGACGTGTTAATCTGTTTCCTAACAGGACACCTGGAGAAGATTGCCTAATTCTTTTGTCTTCCTTAAGGATGGATCTCGTGGAGCTGGGGTGTATAAGTGGGACCCTTAAGGGCACACACTGCATTAAGAGTAATGAGGCAATTTAAAATAACAACATCTGGATTCGTTACTACTGTAGATTCTCCTGGAAGGGCAATAGCGTGATAAAATGGCATTCATCCACTTTGCGACAGCGACGAACGGATGCATGTCGAGCGCCTCTAAAACGTCAGAACTCGTTTGCAATCCCACTGATATTTCCCTACTGCGTCAAAGCGCTGCTGCTGATGGATAAGGCCTAATTAAAAGTTTGAAATAATTTCATTTGGTTGAACAGCGTCACTATCGATTTCCGAGATTGATATCCTTCTTGTAAGGATATATTCTCTTGTTTGATGTGAATAGCGAAGAGCTATTTGATGATATTGATCTAATGTGTTGGCATTTCAAAAAGTTGGTCGATTTATTGGTCGAAAAGTGACTTTGAAATTTTTTTGAAAATGTAAGTCGATTTTACTCACTTTTGTAAAAACTGGTCAAGGCGAAAGCTTTGACTTCGGTTATATTATAAAAAAAAAAAAAACCAGCCCGTCCTAGGACCCTTAAAGGGCGTCTTCATTCCATTTTTGGCTATTGTTAAATAACATACATGTACATTCACAAAATTAATGGGAAAGGAAAACATATTCCATGAATGTGGAAAGAGAAAGTTTTTTTTCTTGAAAAATCTTGTGGAGCAACAGCTTGGCAAATTGGCAATGGGAATGGTAATAAGAAATGACCTTGGAAATGACACGATTTTCCCAGTCTTCGATTGGAGAATCGGTTGTGTGATAGGAAAAGGAAATGAAAAATGGAAGGGAGTTTAGGCACGCGGCGCTGCTCATGTTATGCAACGTTTTGAGTGGAGGGGGATATGGGCGTTTTGGAGGGGAAATGGTAGGGAAACGCTGATTTTGGTTCTACACTGCTTTCACTTCCTGAATTATTGATTTTCCTATAATTTGGATTTAGAAATTTGTCAGTTAACTCAAGGGAAATGGTTATTCTGCCGTGACGGGCTCCTCAAATGTATTTCGGTGAAAGCGTGTCCTTATTTCTTTTTTCGCTTCTTGGAGATTCCATTTGGCTGAATAGGAGGCGCTTTGGAAGGGTAAACAGCGTCTTCACATTTGACTTCTCGAATCATCTCAAGCAATCCCTCTCACATTGACATGTTTATTTTCCTTTGTTATTTCTATTCATAATACAAAGGGCCTCCATATGCCTCCCTTCTATTTTTACTTCTCAAACGTCTTTTAGGACAGAATACAAATAGCTGTGAAGCAAAATCGTTTTTCTATTTATCGGAAAAGAAATAGGGAAATGGAGCGAATCCGGTCGTTATGCTCAATCCTCCATTTTGTTTTTTCTGGAGGAGAATACCAATATTTTTTCTGCATCTGGTCCTACTGCAATGACTGATTGTCGAAAGTTTAAACATCAGGACTCATTTCCGCATACGGAAAGCTTAAGTAGACGTGTTTAGAATTCGGAAAAAGCTTCACTTAAATTAAAAAAAAAACTTGGTATTTCAAGCTTAGGAAAGCTTTGAATTTGTTCTTAACTTGCACTTTGATTTAAGTTTCAAAGTAACATTTTTTTTACAATTTACAAAATTCCATTTTCTACAAAGTAAGAAAGTATTTTCAGTTTTTTTTTTTACTTTTCTCTTTCACATGCGCTAGCCGACTTTCACTTCCGGTTGTGACTTTTCCATTGAACGTCACCGGCTGAAACGTTCACCTGGGAAATGATCTTTGAAAATTAGAAATTGAGTCTGGGAAGTGTGGAGATGAATATGTTAATGAGATGCCACATGGTGCTAGACTTTGATTTGAGAGTCCAGGGATCCAGGAAGTTTGTTCCTGTTCAAAAGCAGACGTAGGCAGTGGGTGGGCGCTGCTGGAAAATTGGGGTCGTGAAACTGTGGGGTAATAAAGCGAAGACGGGGAAAAGAGACCTTGAGCAGAGCAACAGCGTAGCCTTTAACCCAGGGGAAAGACAGGGAAAAGTATTGATTTCTTCCCGCAAACAACCCTGTCTCTCCCTTCAAATGCAATGAGGTTCGCTCCGAGGTAACATTGAAACGTAATTTCCCTTGTTTATAAATCAAGGAGTCACGTTCCAATTTGCCTTAATAATTACCTTCTGCCTAACGCCTCCATCCGCCCGAAAACCAGAAGGGGAAAGTGTAGAGTTTCCAGGAGCGTTCCGGCTCAATTCATTGAATAATTGAAGGGAGAGTGTGTGCTAATTAGGGGATCCCATGACTTTGAATCCTATGAATTTCTTGCACCGATGCACTTGAAGGGCTCATTTTCAAGTTCCAGGAGGCATTTTCAAGGTCCCCCTTTTGTTTTGCTGCAAGCTCCACGTTCTATTTGTGTCGGCAAAAACGCATTTTCGAGTAGAAACCCCCTTTTGTTACATTTCTTTTCACTTTTTCAAGAGCAGGAAATAAGGTGGGAGCGTTGTGTCATTTTTGATTTTCCGGAGAGAAGGAACGGATATTTTTTTTTTCAGATTTGTTGGTAAGGTAGTTATTGATCGATTAGGAGAAAGTTAGGAAGGGGGAGGGGAGTGCTTGAGGTATTTTGAGTGGAGAAAGTGTATTGGTGAAAGTAAGATGGTTAGGATAAGTAGGAGAAGCTTGTCTTAACTTTGCCCAAGATGACTCTTGAGGAGACTCAAACTAACTTTTTTGGAATTTGGAAATATTGAGAAAGTAAAACTAGAAAGTTTAAGAAAAGCCTGGTTTAGGAGTGTGGTCTTCCTATTGCCTAGGATTTTATAGGAGAGGCAGGCGGCTGGTTTAGAAACTTTTCTATTGGATCACTTATACTCGTCAGTTTCTATGGGCTAAACCAAGGAAAGGAGGAGGTAGGGAGATGCTTCACCGGGTGGAGAAAGTTTTTTTTTTTTATTAAGAATAAAGTTGGATTTGATCCGTGGACCGCGGCGGTTGAGTCGTGGCATGTCTCTTGTGTCCACCTTTCCAGGAAGGCAGGGTTGGGTGGGACAATAACGTCGTCGTCGGCAAGGGACCGGAGAAAACTCCATTATGTCTAACCTCCCGAGGAGATTTTCATGGCTTGCAACCGGCTTTTTTGCAATAAAACATCCTCTCCTCGACAAGATAGATTGAATTTTGTGAAGGCAGCGTTACGGACTAAATCGTTTTAACGGTTGGGTGGAAAATAGAAAATAGTAACGAAACGATTCAAGTAAATCTTAAGTTCCGTTTTCCCTTTAATTGTTAGTTTCGTCTGTCCAGTGATGCTCTTCGATACGATTCAATTTGTTTTGTTCTTATTATTTTTTAGCGTGGAGCGCGGGATTTGGTAGCTTTTCGATATGATGTGTTCCACTGTTCTGATGTTTATGATGGTTGCACTGTCAAAACGTTTTTTGATGGGTTCCACTGTTATCGTTTTTGTGACGGATGCTGTTTGAGTCTTTTGGATTTATGAAATGTTGCTTGACTTTATTGAGAGGCGTTTTCCGTACTGTTGGTTTATTATGGTTCTAAAAGGCCTGCTATGTTTTTAATGCTTTTAGCTTTCTTTCACTAAATCTAATTATGTACTCTGGGATCATCCTCTTCTTCTTCTTAATTAACTTCCAGAAGACAAACGCTTGAACTTTTGGAAAGGAGAATTGGAATAAGAGCGTCTAAATGGGCTTGTGGAGCACATTAAAGAAAAAGTTTTTAAGCTTAGGAGTGTAGGCTGCAAAAGTGTTGCGAACATTACTCTCCTCTCTCTGAATGGAAGTAGTCATTACGGGGAAATTCCCCATTGGAAAAAAAGTTTACCCGGTGGGGCGATAGACTTAGATTTTGTTTTAAATTAAAAACAGAATCCAATCTAATTCCTAGGCCTATTTTAGAACCGCTTCCTTTGAAGAATTGAAATCAGAAGGAAATCTGACGAACAGGGATTTTTCGCCTGAAAACCTTTTTAATTCATTCCGCTCATTATGCTCTGCTGATAAAATGAAAATCGAATTTAGAGTGAAGAGTTTCTTTCTAATGATTTGCTTTCTGCGAGATCTCAACCACTTGCTTTTCACTTTTCAAGAAAATTAAAAATCAAATTAATTTTTGAAATTCATTTCATGTAACAATTTGTAGGAGAAAATCCTGATGGATTTTTTCGCAAATTTGACAATTTGAAATCGAAGAAATCAAAACTAGTCTTCTAAAAAAAAATCTGAAGATGTACTTTACCATAGGCTTAAGAAGAATTAAAAAATTAAATGTTTTTTTTAATTATGAAATTATGTGATAAATTTTGGCACAAATGATAAATGTGATTTTCCGCGTGATGAATTTCCTTAATTTTCAAAATATGGACTGAATCTGTAATTTTGCGCTCTTATGCTATGATTGGTTTTGTAGGTTGAAAGGCTGTTGGAGTCGACGGCTCCCAAAGTGCCGCATTTTAATGGAGCCACGACGAACCTCTCGACGGACGCAGTATTAACTCTCTATTTGATTGGTGCCGAGGAGTTGGTGGAGAGTGTCAAATATGGTAAGCCAACTGGGTAGGCCTTAATTTTGACGTGAGTTATGACAGGGATCTGTCGCTAGAGCTGTTTCCTAGCAACAGCACCACTCCCGTTCCCATGAGCTCCTAACCAGGCGCTTCTGTCAATGTCAACTGGGGCCTTAAGCGCCTTCCAGCCATCTGCCTTCCAGAGTTCTACTCCAGTCACGGACATTCTTTTTCTCCATGAAAACGATATTGTGTCTCTCGTGACTTTCATTTCGTTTTTTTTTCCTTCTTTTTATGTTAGGGAAAGGCTTTACATTTGGAGTAAGGGAAAGCAGTGAAGGATTAAAATCCATTAGATGAAGAATTAATGAGTAACTTTTCCATCCCTCTGCACTTCCAAAAGCTTTTTTTTTAAACATGGCACTTAAAATGTAATCCCCAGGCTCTTGTTAATGCTGCATAGCTCAAGTGACAGCTTCTTTTTGCATTTTCGTGAACATAAAAGCAATTAGCTAATTAGAGCAAGATCTAGTTTCCTGTGTAGCCAATTACCCGCCTCAAGTGGAAGAAAGACAAAAAGGAAAGTTACGCTTTGTTTCTCATTTCTTGTCTGATTAAGATGAATTTGTGAATTACAGGATTGGAACAAATCTGTGAAGATGATGAGTATGAGCTTGACGGAGTGGTATATACAGTTGAGCTTAAGACGCTGGATATTCCAGCCACCTTTCCAGCGAACACTTCTGGTCATCTCCAGTCACGATTAGTTATTTACTCAACGGCAGAGACGCTGGAGGACACGAAGGCTGATTTGGAGAAGACGCTTCTAACGAATCTGGCTGAGGAGAATGCGCCCTTTGCCGAACCGCCAGTTGTCATTGTCTTCAACGCTAGTTTAGTTCAGGCGGAGTATGAGGATAAGGAGCTTCTGAGTGCTGATGGGCAAAGTTTGGCGGATAGTTTGGGCTGTGGATTTGTTGACGTTAGTGGAAGCGATGGGAGACCAAGGTAAGGGAAACTTTGTCCAAGAACAATTTCATGGGATCAGCATCCGACTGGCCCAACACTTGATATAAAAAAGAAATTTATGGTTATGTCACTGTCCATAAAGAAGTTTTGGGAAAGGAAGCTTTAATTTGATTGGTCTGTCTCTATTTGCGTAGCATGCAGTTACTTGCGGAGGCTCTTCAGTCACTGGTGAGGTCACTTCGAGACCGGGCTAATCCCCATTCGACTCCCTTTGGAAACCAAGTTGTGCTCAGCGGTGAACCGGACATTCGTGTCATCATGTGCATGTTCTGCGGAGATTCCTTCAATGTAGCGTCACTCATTACACCACTTTTCACGCTGCCAGCATGTCAACAGACGGGTGACAAGGCCATCAGTCTCCTCACTTTTCTCGGCGAGAGACGGCGGTGTGTCCAGGTTAGTTTCTCAACATGCATCTAAATTGTGTACTGTGAAATGCTTAGCGGAGTTGTTTCGTTATTTTGTAGTCATTTACAAATGTTTTCGCAAATGACTGTAGTAGGAGTTGAACCACTTCACTAAGCAGATACTGCGGAAGTATCGGCTACCGCTTTGGGCCAAGCCAAATCATCGTTCAGCAAATTAAAAAAAAACTTTTTTGAAACATGGATTCAGAATTCATTACGTTACCAACGCTGAATTTGGGTTTCGTGCTGGGGGCAGATTAGACATTTACATCTCAATTCTATTAGGTTGTAGTGGAGGATTGTGGGCGGAGTTGGGGCTGGAAGAAACTGATTATTTCTTCTTTCTCTGTTGAAAAGTTTTTTGCATGCAGAGAAGTTGAACTAGTTGAAGGAAGCACGCTTCGAGAAATTCATCCTTGCTTTCACTTTTCTGCTTCGGTTAGCTAATGTCCATGAAACGAAATTGTGAAGCTGGAGCGCTATGAACTTCACCATTTTTTGCTTGGTGGCTAATACGCAGTCATGCTATCAAGGAGCGCCTGTCTTCCGAATATTTGTCTTTGGGGACTTGGAAGTTGATTTAAGAGTGAAAGGAGAGAGATTGTAATTAAGGAGAAAGCAAAGTAATGTGCTTCTGCTTCAACATAAAACTTCATTCTGAACTTACAAATTGATGCAAGGCGGATGAAGCATTTGGGAGAGGACTTTAATTTATAATAGGGAGGGGACTGCGTGGAATGGAAATAAGGGCCCTTCTTTTTATGCTCCTTTGAGAAAGTGGTCTTAACCCACTTTCGCATGATCAATAGCCTGAGAATGGTAATCTTTGAGACATGTGTTACGAGGGTGAGCATTAAGGGCTGCTGAGGACCGCGGCGGCGGGTGCTGAGCTGATGTGGTTTGGTTCTCTTGTCATTGTTGTGTGGAGGTGGAGAGGCTGAGAAATGATGATACTTGATGCCTTTTCTTTGTTTGTAAAAGATTATCCTATCGTCTTACCACGGTGCGTCGTCACACCGTGAAGATCTGGTCCACGGTCTCATCCTTGTCTACTCGGCAAATCGCATTGCCTCCTTCTCGGCTCTCAAAGCCTTCTCGTCAAACGTTCCAAATCTACCCATACAGATACTGGCAGTGACTGAGAACGGTAAGAAATCTAGACATTCCATGACTTATAGGCTCTTACGCCGAGTTTAACGATTTTCGCTTTTTGAAAACTCATGAGATCAGCGATTTTCGGCAGTTCAAAAATCTTGAGTGGAGTTCTTTCAACCGTCTCGATAATAAATCCAACTAAGTTTTTGGAGAATTGTCGAAAATTGTGCTGCTGGCCTACTTTTGAAACAATCGTTTTGAGGAGCGTGTTCAAGATTACCTATAATTATGATTTCTGTTCTGCAGGGGGTGCTGCGACAATGTTTGGATCTTCGTTGGGACAAAAATTAATCACGGAAGGAAATGCGTTGGCCGATGAACTGCGCGGCCATTTTACGACGTGGAGTGGCGAATTAGGAGTGGGCATGTACACTCCCTTCTTCAGACAAGTTTGGGATCAAAAGAGTGACATTGAGAAAGCGTTCAGGTAAGGGCTGTTCCACCGTGGAAGGTTTTGTGTGTTCACGGTGCTGAGAATTTAAGTGCACTTTCTGTCAACCTGTTTGTTTTTTACTGTCTTAGGATGGAGTCCCCGCCGTGTCCACTTTACAGGGCACCGCCGTCCCTTGGCCCTCGTCCCAAAGTTCCTTCAGCCGAAAGTCAATTGGGCTCAACAAATGACTCTGATGACATTTATGAGCAACTTCCGAGTGATGACAGCGAAGTAGGAAGTGGAGATGCTCTTGTGCGACCATCAATAATTCGTCAGCGTCAAGCTCTTCAGCAGCAGCAAAAGCACCCTGTCGGGAAAATGGAGCCCTCCGCCTCGGACAATTTTTCACTGAGAAACCGTGAGTTTGAAAACGTTTGGGCCGGAGGAGCTACGAGACGAAATCACCGTGACCATGGTTCGAATCCCACTAATGTCGGCACCGTTTCGAGTGGGAGTTCCACGGGAAATCCCAAATCGCAGCAAGCCTACTTTGCGTTTGCTACGGGTCGAAGGAGCCATCATTCCCGTTCTCTGAATAATAATGGAACTTCGACCCAGTTGAGGCACGGTAATTCTGCTGGGCATCACCCATCAGTGACGGGTAATAACGTTCCAGGGAGAATTAACATAGCTGAGTACAGTGCTGTAACGGATGCCTTGGCTCGCATGAGACTGCCACATACGTCACCTCCCTATACGAACCTCCCCAATGACGACTACGTGAGTGATACTGGACATCGAAATCGGTCGAATCGACCAAGGAGAAATACAGGTCAGTTTGATGGAAGGAGTAGTCTAAGATCCTGGAGAAATGACCTAATTTACAAGGAGCCTGGAGATTTCTTTTTTTGTGTGATAGACTTTTGTTTGGCTTCATTTTCTCTGGTTCTGGAAGATTTGGTTTTATGCTCTGGATTTGCAGTCTTTCGTTTCCTTATTTCTTTCTTATGACTCTGGCTCTGATTGAATTTGTTCTCTTGTCTGTGTAGTGCGGAAGGGCGGACGGCGCGGTGATGTAAATTTTTGGCTTTGTCAAATTGTAGGTCGCCTCCCTCCACCTGCCACAGACTCGAGCTCATCTGCCTCACCAGTCTCTGATCCCGAAGATTTCTCGAGACCGCGTGCTCGCAAGAAGAGTTTGAGGTCGTCCAATGCTCGTGGTCGGCATCATCATCATCCACCGCCGCCGAAACCCAAAGCAATCTTCACACCAATCCCCACGGTGCCCAAAGGATTTGTGCCCTACCAACTTTCAGGCGACTCAGGCATCTTCTCCAGTTCCAGAAATAAATCACTCACGATGGAGGAGGGCTCAGGTTAGGCAACTCTCCACTCCACTAATGCTCTACAGACACTTTTTCAGAAAGGCCAGAAATGAAAAGCCCAGAAACTTTTGAATTATTTGGTTTAAAAGTATCTCTCGCTACAATTAGTCCAAAGACTAAAGCGTTTTATAGTATCTCCTAAACTGAACGTTATTTTCTGTTTTCTCTGTTTGATTCGTTTGCAAAAGGAGGATACTTCAAAGCCAAGTCGCTCTATGATCATGGTAGAGGCGAATGGCACCATCTACGTTTCGGCTTCGTAATAGCATAAAAATCCTTAAAAAGTGTCTTCGTTTCGCGAGTAAACTAGAATTACCTGGAAAGGTTTTGTTTGAACAAAAAAGTAGGAAGTAGCGCCGAATTTTGAAGCGGAAGTTGGCGGGAGTGAAAGTAGCGACTAGCGATGCGGAATTGATGGTAAAAGGGCATGAAAGGGGGGCACAAATTCGTGCTTGTGTGTATTTAGGAAAGTGTTTTAAAATTGTTTGTGCCGCTCAATTAACTTAGATTTGTTGACTTTGCAGAGGCATCCTCACCTGTTGAAGTTGAAAAGAAGACGTTTGGGAGGTTGAAGGACGACGTGGCGGCCGTGCTGAACTCGAAGACAAAGCCGGAGAAACCAAAGAAGAAGGAAAAGCCACCCAAGAAATTGACGAAATCAAAATCATCGGAGCAGCAGCCACAGACCACGCCCACTTTTGGAGCCACTGTAAATACAGCAACTTGTGGTGCTGAATTTTAAACTGGAGAAACTAAAATAATGTATTTGACACATTTCTAGCTCGATGAAGCCACGGCTCCGAATGGAATCCTTGAACGCTGCGTCAAGTTTATCGAAGAAGAGGGATTGGAAATGGAAGGTAAAGCTATAATCCCTTAAATAATTTTGGATTCCACGAATGAAACTTGCATTACGGAAAATTTGTATGAAAAAGGGCTCTATCGTGTTCCTGGAAATCGTGCTCATGTAGAAACTCTCTTTGCGCGTCTGGCGGAAGATACGAATACAGATCTGCGATCGTTGGACATTCCAGGTAAAATTACTGATAAACTTCTAAATAATAATTAGGTTTCTAAGTTATATATTCCTAGTTAGCTAATTTTAAGCTAGCAAACCGTATGAGGTTAGGTTTTCGATTAGAAAGTTTTGTACAATTTTGAAATATTTGTAGTTTGTTTGTATTCTACTCGTAGTCTAACGGCATTATAATTGCTTCTAGTTAACGCCGTTGCGACGGCTCTGAAAGATTTCTTGGCCAAACGGCTCCCTGTACCCATTCCAAGCGACATGATGACTGACATTGAAAGAGTAAGCAACTTGAGAATTTTTATTCTAACGTTTTCTGTAATTTACGCATGGCAAAGTTGAATTTTGATTTTTTTTTACTTTAGGTGGCGCTGATTTCAGATCGATCTCTCCGACTTTTAGAATTGAAAGAGTTTCTACGCCGTCTTCCAGCTCCAAATCAAGCGGTTCTGCGTATAGTATTTTCACATTTGGTTCGAGTCGCTGAGCGCTCTCGAATTAATGCCATGGACTCAAAGAATTTAGCCATTTGTTGGTGGCCAACGCTCCTTCCCTTTAGTTTTGTAGACATGCTTCGATTTGAACAAATGCGCCCACATTTGGAGGACTTAGTTCAAACCATGATTGATCAATATCCCTTTCTGTTCTGTGGGAAGGAAGACGTCGTGATGGTCTGACATCAATTCTACTCTCCCCTAGCACCGCTTCACGGCCACCAAGCACCGCTTACGCATCATCACAAGTACATCTACAATGCTCCTCCCTCAGCATCCTCAACTCCGCCTCCTAACTCCTCCTACTCACCGTTCCAGCGACGCAAAACCAGAGCTCCACCCCTCCCGCCTGAATATGCTTCTCCACTCAGATCTCGTCAAGGCCCACCTCCACCCTCAACGATGTCACGCTACGCACCGCAGCGACAGTCCCTTGACATTCCGTCAAGATATTATTATTACTATCAAGACTTACCGCGAACGGAGGCCAGCACTGGAAAAGAAGCAGCTTCTGGTCCAAGCACGGCGGCTGGTAATGCTAAAACAAGCAGCTATAGAAGATCATGTTGAAATTTTGACAGTTTCCATTTAGTATCCGCACGCTAGTTACCATTTTCTTGAAATAATCAAGGGAATTTTATATTTTTTTGGATTTCTAATACTGATCTTTTAGAACACACTGTGCCATTTTGTAACTCTCTTCTGATCAAAATCCCACCCTTAACGCAGCAGCTTCACTCACTTAAATTTCTCTCTATAAACGCCATGTGTTCAGTCAACGTGTAATTTTAGAAAAACTGACGAGCTCAATATTTACTTGTTTTTTTTAATGAGTCTTTCTTATGTTAAGCCCCTTGATTTTAAGTTTATTGCATTTTTAAAGACAAAAAATTGTATTTTTGAGTTTGTGAAACCATTTTTTCCATTGGAGTTCTGAAATGATTTAAATTTAGGTGTAAGATTGTAATGTAAATAATGTTGCACATTTCATGACAATTTAGAAAATACTTTGAAAGTCAAATTAAGTCGGGATGACCAAGAAAATTTTTAATGAGAAAATTAGCACGTACACACAAAAAAATACGAGTCATCCCCATTTGTAGAAATGAATTTGCGCTGTTAAGCGCACTGTAAGAGTAAAAACTCTTGATCGTTATATACCAGCTTATCTTATTTTCTTGTGATTTTCCTTGTCCTGAGGATGGATGAATTAATTCCTAATGTTAATCGTTGTGTTACTTACGCTAAAACCTAATTACAAACTGTTGTCTGTGTTGTTAACCTTAAGTGTCAAATACTGCTGAAGCGGCAGTGAAGTACTTGTCACGACGAATGAGGGAGGAGTCATGAATTAATTTTTGAAGGAACGTCTTATCTCTAAAATTGGTATCATATTCTTAATTGATGACAAAGCATCAATTCTTGAGACAAGTTACCTAACCCAACTTTTCTTGGAAAGGTTGGAGTCTAAAACACAATTAGAATTGTTACATCTAATTAGGCTTGATTGATAAAATAATGCTTCTCAGAACCTTCAAAATACAACTGAAACTATTTAGTTTAACTTTAGATAAAAGACCAGTTCCGTGGGCATGCGTGGTTCTTGCCAATCAGAGTGCTGCATGGAAAGCAGTCTGATTTGAAGGCAGGAATTCACATTAAACGTTTAATTAGCTTAACTTTGTAATGTTTAGAGAATGAAATGATCTGGAATTAAAATTAACAATCTCAATTTACTCTAGTTAAACTCCATTTATTCTGCTGATATAAAAATTAGAACGTATCAAATTATAACAATATGTATTGTTCACGAATAAAATGGTGAATCTGATTTCATGCGTTTTAGTGATTTCACTCATAGTTAAATCGAAATTTATTTTATCTTCAGTCAAAAGCAAATATAACTTTGGTATTCGTAAACCCTTCGCTGTTGCTGAAAGCTTCTTTGAAATCGCTTACTTGAAGCAATTTATGATTTGGTGGTTTGAACTTTCCATCCAAACAAAGCTTTGCAATGTAGCTTATCATTTCCATCCGGTCATCAAGTGAATTGACATGGTTCCATCGTGTCATCCAAAATCCCTGAAGACTGATGTCATTGAAAATGAGGTGCGAAGTTGGTGCTATAACTGGCTGTTTTGACATGCCGCCATAAGTAACCATTACTCCACCAGGTTCTGAATGGAATTTTTAAAAAATCTTTTATCAGAAAGCTTTATTTTTAAAACTAAAAAAAAAATATAAAAAAAATATATATTACCGAGAGTACGTAGAAGGTCAACAGCAGCCTTTCCACCAACACAGTTGAGAGCCAATTGTGTCGTAAACTGTTTAACCTTTGGCCTAAGCTCTTCTTCTGTTAGGATGACTGTTTCCGAATTGCCAAGGGACAGTAGTTCACGCTTTAGTTCGGCAATTTCATTTCTGTTTCGAACAATGGAAACTGACTTGACCCCAAATTCACGACAGAGTTGGATGACAGCTCTTCCAACACCAGAGTTGCCGCCATTTTGAATAACCGTGTCTCCAGGCTGGAGCTCACCAAAGTCTTTTAGTAATCTGTAGGCAGTGCAAGGATTGACGGAAATGGTGGCAGCTGCGATTACGTCCATCTTTGGAATCTGGAACCAGGAATTCGAAAATGTTATTGAGAAAGATCACACCGTGCGTGAACTTTTAAAAATTAACCGGAATGTAATCTGCGTTCTCCCCTGCTATATGACTTCGCCAAGTACCACTTCCGGAACTCTTTGGAATCACCCAGTCACCTATAGAAGAATCGCATTCGTTGTCATCACCAAACCAAACTCATTCCCCATGAAATGCAATGCAGCTTAGGATCAGGAGAGCAAGTGGACGGTGGGAAATTCCCATTGGGTACGAGTAAAGTCTACCATAATTGCTACGCAGTATACCCGGAGAAAGGCCGTTTGGATTCGGTCCATGACCAATACTGAGAACTTCTCCGACTCCTTCATGTCCGGCAGTTGCTGGAAAGACCTTGGGCTTGATTGGATAATGTCCCTGGATAGTATTGATGTCAGCAGGATTTACTGTACTTGCCAGCATCTTTACAACGAGCTAAAAACAGAAAGACTTTCAGAGTCAGAGAACTAAGGACTAGAATACGAATTGCAACCGATGATTATATTTCTGTCACCATGACCTAACCTTTCCAGCCCCGTCACCAATGTCCTTATCTTCGACACGCAGAACTGCAGATGGGTCACCGAACTCTGTATAGATTAATTGACGACTTGAAAGTGATCGCCGTGGCCACAGAGTCTGGTACTTCGTTTGAAAACGACTTGGAATTGCAAACCGGAAGAAAGTATTAGCACAATTATTCAACACCATAGTTAATGACTATCCTTACGTAGCACTCGAAAATAGCTGATGGATATCAAATTACTGTGAAAATTTACTCAAAATAACTAATTAATTAGCTAACGGAAATTATGGAAGTGGTAAAACCGGTGTTTACACTTACGCCTTTGACATTTTATTCATCAGCTGATTTGCAAATTACAACAATCCCGCGCGTACGCTACCCCGGAAGTGACGAATCTTATCGAATCTTTTTGTTAATTAAATTATTAAATTTTGTAAAAACTTAATTTTTAGTATTGATTCATATTCTCTTTAATCAATAAATCTCTCATAAATCTCTTTATCAATAAAATATTATCCAGGCTTACAACCTTATGTTGGTATTTGCTTAATCGGATATAAGGCATACATATTCATTTTTTCTTATTCACTAAATCGAGTTACATAATTAGAAATCGATGTCTACTCCCTTACTGGCCCCGCAGGATGATGTGACAGATGACGAATGGTGGTGAGCTTTATGTACGCTTTCCCTTAGAACAGTTGTTTCACCCTCCGGAGGAAGATGTAACTCCTTCAAATTGAACGGACAATTAAATTAAGACCTTTGCATGCTGCCTTATTATATTTTAATTATTTAATTACCTGAAATGTTATCCGCTTGTGTTTGTACGTAAAGCCCAAGTCAATCGGCGGCACGAAAAGTTTGAGCGAATTTAAGGAATTGAGCTTCTGAATTTTACATAAACCGTCCACACCACCAAGTTCGTCTTTCTTCTTGTCGTCCAAAATCGCTTCAATTTGAATCACGATGTCCGCCATGCTCTCAACCTTAGAGAGTAATTTTGGATCTGACAGCGTTGACAATGTCATCACAGCAGAGGAGTTCGTCGATTGGACAATTGATCGGAGCCCGAACATGAAACCATGATCCAAGACCTGCGCGTTACAATGTGAAATTCCGATTCGGAGTAAATTGTTAGAATGCTTGCTTGAACTTTCGGAGTTCAATTCAAATTCCTTGGCTTCTCTTGCTATCTCGCGAAGCAGTGATTGAGAAGACGGAGGATTGAGTTGGTCGTCAGCGTCCAATTGGCTCAAGCACAAATGACTACCTCCGAGTGCTTGAACTGTTGCTTTCTTAGTAAATTCAAACTTGGCCAATTTCTGTCCTTTGACTGATTGTCCTCTGGAAGACAATGTTACGGGAAGCGGACTGGCCTCCTTATATCGCCAAGCTATTTTCATGTCATCTAATTGGCGAGTAAGAGGCGATTCTTCTTCCTTCATGGTCTTTTCAGCTCCTTTCTCCTTTTTCAAGGAAGGCAATTCGTCAGCAAACGTTTTCGGCTCGACCCGGGCAGATGCAACGAAAAGATGATGATCGAAAGTAGCACCTTCAGCCAAGAATGTCTTCAGTACCAAATCAGCATAGCGGGAAGGGTACTCGTCCTCTAAATATAGACAAAGCAAGTCAACATCATTAGACAACGAGAACTGTTCACCCTGATTTCATGAATATTTGATTTACTTATTACAACAACGGATCCTAGCGGTATCCCTCCAGCAATATAACCATCCAGAGAAGGTATCCCGGTAGACAGAACTTGCTCTCCGAATTGGATAGCCGGGAAGGCTCCATGAACCCTTGGGCGCTGAGGTCTGTTACCCGGTAGTAAAAGGTTACCCACAGTGCCACTGGACTTCTTAATTATGATGGAACTTGACATTTTGCAAAGGACACAAAAACCACCTTCGCTTTTAATGGATCCAATGCATTACCTGATCCTCCTTCCAGAACTCTAAAAAAGAAACAATTACAATGGATGAACCTCTTTGATTAAATAATTACAAATGTTACAAAATGGTAAATGTATTCCCAATTAGTAATTGGTAAAGTTACCACCAATGTTTTGAGTGAACAGTGAAGCACGTGCGAAGTGGGGATGCACTGTGAGAGATGTGCTGAGAAGGAGGAGGGGTTTGTTTGAGGGTGAGATGAGATGACAGTTCCTGTGCTCTGCACACTGCACATGATCCGGAAGACGTATAGAGCTCATTCCGAAGGCAGAGAGGAAGGGGAACGGACACGGCCAAGGTGGACATTGACCAAGTGGACAAGTGACATTGACATGGGCCAGTGCTGTCATTGAACTTTTCACTTCCAGTGCGCTCTCATTGGACGGGTAAAGGTCACTCCTGGTTCTTAATTACCGTAAGTGGTTCTCTAGCGTTTAGTGAAGTTTAACAATGGCTCAATCGACGAGACGAAGAATCGGCTACTCGGGTTTCCTCATCATCTTCCTCTCATTCGCTTGGAGTATATGTCCCACACTTGGATTTGATGACGACGTAAGTGGTCCATTCTTAATTAATTACTTTCATCTTGTCATGACCCACCGACCACCGGTGTGACGGGAATCATAATTGTTAATGCCTCCTCATGAGAACCAGCCGAGGTATTTCCTACCGGTTACATAAACCTTATTAAATGGAGTAAAGAATATTTTGCTAAAATCAATTAGCAAGTGCTTTAGTGAACTAATTAATGCTCCTATGGGCTGGAAATAATGTGTTTGTAATTTAAATACTGCGACTGCGAGGTCAGGATTGGTACTACATACATAGTTTTCGTGTTTTAATTCATGAATGAATGAACCAATGACCAAGCGGTAGTAACGATCATCGGTACGGTGTTCTGGAGCCCTACCTTAATCTAAATAACCGATTTAATAAGTTTTTAGCTATAGTAATAATGCAGCATTATTTTGCAAGTTATTTATGCGAAATTAATTATGGCGGCGAGATGAAAAATGGTCGCATCTTACAGCGCCTTGTCCAGCCAGACTGACGAGATCGCATCGCTTCAGTTTCAGTTTTGTCATCCCGGTTGTTTTTTGAGAATTAAAATTATACGTTGTGCCCACCATTTTCCTACAAATCAGTATGAACGGGAGAAGCGCACCGCCCCCGACCAATTGACAGGCGAAGGTGAAGTAGTAGCCGTTAACAAGCGACTAACTAAAAGCCCTCAAATTGAAGATGCATTGAGAGGAAGGATCCTCTGCTCAGCGTCAGCCATAATTGTTCTTGAATTAATTCTTACAAGAGGGTTCGTTTACTTCCTTGGTCAGCTTACGTAATCACTATCGCTATAAAGCAGCTTATACAAGGCTTTTGATTTGATGGAGTGCTTCGCTGGTATTTCCATGATTTACTTTGCTCACGATAGGTACTCGAATTAACTGCCCAACTGACGTACGTTAGATTTTTTAGTTCCAATGGTTTTTAGCAAGGACAGGAAGGGGAAGATGAAGATGATCATGAGAGGCAACTGTCATTGTCATTTGCTAATGCGTTACTCATCCATCCGCTAAAAAATGTTCGCAACCTCCTATTCACAAAAGTTAAGTACCAATGTGGTCAAGCAATGCTAACAAATCTACTGGCACTTATCTGGAGAATTCTCAAATCTAACAATGAAATGACGTTAAGATTCATAGGACGTACTTTCCATTTAAAATTACGCAGGAAGTATGATGATGCAACTAAAGATTCAAATTTGACTTAACTTCACACACTTATGTTCATACTTAAGGGAGAGAAAAAATGATCGAGTTATATTTTATTATCCTTCCAACTTGGCCAATCAATGTTAAATTACTTGATTTACCCAAAACGTGGCTTGATTTTGTCAAACACCATTTCACTTTAATAAGGTGCCGAGATCTACTCCCTGCACCAGCATAGTGAAAAAAGTGGTGACTGGTGAGTGGAGGCCTGGAAAGTTGCGGTTGTGGAGGCTGAACATGGGTTTGTATGCGTAAGGTGGTGCTCAGCAGCTCAGCCTCTGCCTAAGCAAGAGGCTCCTCAGTGGTCGGCAGAAAGTCTATTAGCTTCAGACCTCGGAACTTCCCAGTCAACTCACAGGCCGAGACCACCCTCCCTCACTTACTACCACACGCAAAAATTGACAAGGCATATAGGCGAATGCCAAAAAAAAAATTCACTTCAATTTCAATAAGGATTTAGCTGCGAAATTTAGTTGAATTTATCGAAGTCGAATTTATTTAATTTTATCAAAGTCTGTACACACGGCGGTATCTGTGCGAAGTGCTACCTGTTCGTATCCTCTGATCTTTTGGTTGCTGCTGCTGCTACCGGATGTATAGTTTGGCGGATTGTTATTTTAGCTGAAGGGAATGGTAAATGGTTGAACTGATCTTGGCTGCCCATTCATTTGTCCTGGAACGTTGCCAGCTAGAGTGAATGCTTTCCTTTCTTCTTTCTCTAGAACAGTTTATTTTAAAAGTCTAATCCAGTTTTTCTGTCTAAGCTCAAAGAAAACGAGGTCTGATTCTAATATATGAATGGACAATGACACCCTTAACCTGCCTTAGTTGTAGTTTCGTTACTACTGCGTACTCACTTTTGGAAGTATGGTAGGATCGAAACTCTGAAAGCATAGGGGCTAGGAATTCGAAAATTAATGTTGAAAATTAAAATACATTTTACAGACTTTGAATAAGCCGTTAGAATTTGAAGCCGTAGAATATCTCATGCCGTTTAGTCGGTGTTAAGTGAATTGTGTCTGAAGTTTTGATTGTATTGTTATCGTATTGTTGTAATTGTAGTTAGAATATTTGGATGAGTCCAAAATTGACGATGATAAATGAACATGGAGCAACTGGAGAGTATTGGAGTGTTGTTTCGAGTTAATTTTCAACTTTTAAGTTCTCAAAAGTTCAAAACATGGAAATATTTGCAAAAGGTAGCTCTAAATATAGTAATAAATAATAATGATGATAGATTTATTTTACCCTCGCGCCCTCTCCATCATAAAGAGTCAGTTTGATGAAAGTTGTCAAACACAATTAGTAAACGTTATTAATTTTGAAAACCATTTGAAAACAATTAATTTTGTTAATTAACATTTTAAAACGTTGTCCAACATGCAAGTTTAGAAGTTAAAACAGTTATTATTGTTGCTATATAAATTGGTTTTTATTTAAAACATGAATGGGTATGGGTTTGAGAGTTGTGAGACACTCGCTCTCTATTATAATAGCAACAATTAAAATGAAAAGTTGGAAGTACAGGAGGAAGAGAGTCCTTTCCTACCTCCTCGACGGCTACTTGGCAACTCAGGAAAATTAGATGGGATTTGCACTTTTGGACAAGGCCCTTCTTCCTATGCTTTTATATGGCCCATGCTCTTTACTTTAAAGACAAAAAATGCATTGAAAATTTTGGTTCTGAAAAATGGTATGGTGGAATTTCCAGTTGCACCAACACCTCCACTCCAAATCTAAATATTACTCAGTTTTTAGCCTATGTCACTCAAATTATTTCCGACCATTCCTGTGCTGGATAAAAAAATAACTGTATAGTATTTTTTAATATATTTTTTCCTGGTGAAATTCGTCAAGAAATTAACAACGGTTCCGGTTTAGACTTCAGAGATGACTTATTTTAGAGTAATCAAAAATAAGTCATAATAACCGCCCTAGACTGGGCTCTACTCAAATTTTGTTCTTAATTTGTTTACAAAGAACTCATGGACTAAAAAAAACTTTTAAATTAATTGAAAGTGAATTTCTGTATGGCGCACGTCGTTCCTGGAATCAGCTTAATATTTTTTGCTCTTGTCACATTTTGCGAATTGGAGTGAAATGAACAATGCACTGCTAGTGCTGATCAACTGAATCCACCCTTTTTCCTAGTACTTGGCGTGGCGTGATGTTTCGGTCAGTGTGCTCTATGATCTTCAATCACAAGGCTTGAAGCGTTGGACCTGGTTTAATTGGCAATTGTATAGTACTCCAACCAAAATTCAAACGGAAATTTTATTTAATGAACTGTCCTTCATGGAAACCGCTTATTAAAATTTAAAATCAAAGATTAAATTAACCGGGGGAGTGAGGGAAATAAACAGGCAATGAGCCTCTGAGGGTTGGCATCTCTCTATTTTAGAATTTTACACAAAAAAAATTAAAGAAAAAAAAACCTACATAAATAATTTAATATTTAGTGCTATGAGGCTTTTACTTATAGTTGTAAATCCGCCAAAATTTTGTTTGACAGAAAGTAATGTTTCCCCTCAGGGATCATTAATGCTATTTTAAGTAATATTAGGCATCTTTGGTCCTATACTAAAGCGCTATGAAACCAAAAACTTGCCTGCAGCGACATTCGAATGGAACAATGTCATGTCATGTTTCAGATTCATTGCAGACAGGAAAGATCTTAATTTTGTTTATTAAAACAAGGAATTTTTTTGTTTTCTATCTTTGTTCTTGCTAAAAGTTCTATGAGGATGGATTATTTTATTTTGGATTTAACAATAGGATAGAAATGGAACCATTGGCTTTGGCTAACAGGACAGATACGCAAATTGCTACATTTGCTATTCGACAAATGGAAGTTTCTATTAATAATTTAGGTCTTCAAATAGTCCATCCTCTATCCATGCTTTAATAATTATACAACGCCGCAACCAGTAGATTTACATTACTCGAAGAACCCACTTATCCATCGTGGACATTTATAAAGTTCCTTCCGTCTTAATTTGGATAAATATTTCGGCATAGGTTTGAAAGTATTTGTTTTAATGAAAATAACCTGACCTAGCACACACTATAGCGCTAGCGTGCTGGATCAGGCTTGTCTGGCTTCTGAAATGGAACAAACCTTGCTTCGAGATTGAGGTTGGGGTGGGTTGGATTTCACCGAAGGGGGGCCAAAATATAAGCGACGTTGCGCAGCCAGAAGAAGATTAGGTTTCTCTGCGCGAAAACTTTAAAACCTAACCTTCTTATGAGTGAAAAGCTGGCTGTGGCCCCCCTTCGTTGAAATCTAACCGTTGGGGTGTGAAGAGTATGGTCTTAGAATTTAAAGACCTGGAATTGAATGCTTGCGAATAAGTATCGAATGGCTAATTAGCTTTTTTCGTTTTCTGAGGATAAAATAAACTTATTGTTTAAAAGTCTCGTCGATAATAATAAAGCGCCTAGAAACATGAACTAATGAAACGGAAATTAGCTCATTTAAAATCGGTTAGGTTTTTAATTAATTTTTGTATAAATCCCCAATGTAGAAGTTTTTATTTCCTCGTTATTCCAGGGAGAAAATGAGGCTAAATTCAAATTGAAAGAACTCGAAAATAATATAAGTTCGTTGCCTGTTGCCACAGAGGAAGAGAATATCCTTAAGTCTGGACGAATACAATTAAATGTTTCAACCGCCGATGCCGATGGAATGAGTAGGGTCAAGACTCAAGAGATTTTTCGATTTTTTATACCATGATTTTAGGTTTAAATTAAATGGACAGGTTTTAATTTTTTTAAGGACCATGAAGGCAAGCTATGACGTTTTTTCATGTATATATATCCACTGTAGGCATTATTCTCATCTGCATTCCAATGTAAATGTAGAGCAAGTGGAAGCAAGTAATAGGAGCTAAAAAATAGGAGCTAAAATAAAGGGCCTAAAATAAAGGGCCTAAAAAATAGGAGCTAATGAGTAAAAGGAGCTAAAGCG
>VYYI01000545.1:0-29461 GCA_021029175.1 Bilobella aurantiaca
AGAAATCAATTTCGAATTTTTCAGTAGATAAATAAGTTAGAAAATTTCATTTTCGTTATTTTAATAAGTATTTTTCATAATTTAATTTTCGGAATTTTTTCGAATTTGAACGCAAGAAATCTTTGTTTTCCATTCCGTACTTGAACTGGAGGGTTAAGTAAATGCTAATGTGTTTCTCAGCGGTAATTAACATTGGAATTAAACATGACTAAATTCTTAGAAGATACGTGATACCTCCAGCAAAGTTTGTGTAGGAAACCACTTCAGCAAACGGGTTATTACAGTGCTTATTGTTTAAAGTATTATTTTTAACAAGTCAAGTCTCGAACAAAACACAATTTGGCAAGTAACACGATCGGTGAATTGTGTAGATTTCGTCCCGTCTTATATTCTTTACAAATAGCGATAACATACAGCTTAAGTGTGTTTAACTTCAAGAAAAACTTGACTTCAAATGCCGCCTGCGGAGTGTTAATGCTTCTTTTAAACATTATACTGAATTTTTTTCGTCGAGTGTCGAACATAGAAAAGATATTAAGACTTTTTTTTCTCCTCAAAAACGATTTTTGAGGACATTTTTTTCCGTTGAAGCATACTTTTGTGAATTGTGAGTGATTATGTGAGTAAGAAAAATAATGTTATTAAAAATAAAAATACTACATTATAGTATTTTTCCTAAAGAATGAGGCGCAGGACTCTTCTCTTGATAAAGATAGAAATTATTATTAGAAATGAAATGGTAAATTAATGTGGTCTAGAATTGACCGGACTTGTGTTATTATATGAAATAGAGAATGTGACTCGTAAAAATGACTTGTAAGCATTTCTTATGTTTACAGTGAGGTAATTATCGTTGGGAGGAGTGGCTTTTAAAGAGTGAAAGAACAAACTAGGAATTAGCCTAATAGTTTAATGGTTCTTCCATAAACAATGGAGAATGCAAATTAGTAGGCCACTTTCGACTACCTCTTCGCATAATCGTGTGAGGAATAATGCTAACATCCATCAAAACGCCTCATGCTTCCTGTGTTGGCAGAGGCTGCTGCATCTTGATGCGTGACAGGTGTATAAGAGGTGCAGAGTCTATAAAACAGGATTTCTATCCCAAAGATACTTACTTACTTACAAAGGTAAATGCAAATTACGACGCATAAAAACTATGATTAACTTGCACTCTCAGTTAATTGCTGAGCTTAACTACCGTTGCAAAAAAAAATTCTTTCATCCAATTTCAAGTTGTCCTGATCCCTCCTAGCCAAGCTTGAAATGAACAATCTAGACGCCGATTAAGATCTTTTGCTCTTTTATATGATCATGTCGGTTGTCATACAAAACGATTAAGTTTCGAAATGTCTCATTAAATCGAGTTGGATTTCAATTAACATGAATCACAATTGAAGGTTAATTAAAAAAATTTACCGAATTTGACATTGGCGAGTTTGACTTCGAATTCCACCTCCGCAGGGCCTGGAACAAGGGCTCCAAGCTGACCAAGCGCTCCATGACCCCTCCTTCTTGTTGCGCAGTTTCAGCTGAAAATCAATGTGCAAGACCATGTAAACAAAAATTAGTATTTGTTAAAACTGTATTGTACATTATTTTGACAAACTCGTCAATGAACTTAATATGGCTGACGATAATCAATTGCAATAAGAGTAAATAATTACAATACAAAAGGGCAACAGACTATTTTATAGTAAAATAAACTGCAGTTAAATTATTCAGACAAGAATCATTGTTTCAAAAGGTTTAGATGAATAAAATTTGTAGAAGACGAGTATAATTGGCCCCCGACGACGCGACATATTTCAAAAAAAAATGATACAGTTAAATATGGACAGAGAGGAAGGCCATGTTGTGTTTTGCCAGTGCTAATTTTGTAATGGCATTGACCAGTATTTGCTGCTGCATTTGAGTGCAAAGCGGCAAGAAATGCAAATAATTGATGGACTTTTTAGTAAGTGTCAATTCTTCCAATTAGCTTCAATTATTACATGCTTCGGTGCTTGTTCCTTGGCGCAAACTGACCTTCGCGAATAATGCAATCCCAAGCACTTAAATTTGATGAGGCGTGATTTTGTCTAAATCCAGACAGGAATTAGCTCCCAATCCATTGTTCTTTTGGTTGTTTGACAGTCAATTCTGTTGAGTGTGTTGGGCCACATTAGCTTTCCAAATGGCATGTCTAATCACAGGGTCAGAACGGGCCTTGAACTTTATTTCAAATGTGGCTCCACCACTGGAACAATAGTTTTTGTTTTGGAAGCAGTGGCTAATAAGTGATGTTATGTTCGGCTGGCTTGGATTAACGACGAATAGTAACACTCAACGTCTTATTTGCCACTTTAAATACTACCAAATTATGAGTCCCTTGCTACAATAAATCTTCCCCTCGAAATAAGTCTCCTAATAAATCTAGATTTAACTTTCAGCGTTATCCTTTCTGCCAGTGAGGAACAATTCCTCATTAGGTTAAGACGTTACTTCACAATTCAACAGCTTTAGAATAGGATTCTTCAAGAAAATAGGTTTCTTGTATTGTATACGATTGAGATTCTTACAGATTCTTACCTGCTTTATGTCCTTACGGAGAGATGATGTTTCAGGAAAGATTCCAACAAATACTAGGAGCAAGAATCCAATAGCAGTTGCTCTAAATTAAATATAAAAAAATTTAGTAAAGATTAGCGAACAATGTAAAATAAAAGTAGCGTAAATTATTTTTGTTGTTGTTGGAATAAGTGCCTTGCAAATCACCAACTAAAATCAATTAACATTATACAACATTATTATACATACAAGTAGTTTTAGTTCCATCCACTGATACAACTGCAGAGATTATCTAGCGTTTTTCTAATGCTTAAAAGTGGTAATCTACAGTAGTGTTTGTATTTGAATACTATGCTTTATGAGCACAAGCTATATTTCGTTCAAAAAATTTTAAGATGCTGATGCCCCTTCGATCTAAAGCCAGAAATATTTGTAGCTATATTTTTTTATCCGTAAACTTATTTCCTGTCAAAATCGTTCAATGTTCCCATCAGTAACATTTTTTTTTTCTTGTAATGGAAAAATGCTAAGTTGAATCCATCCAGAACCCGTTACATAACATCGAGTTGACGGCTAGCATATTCCCTTCTGTGAGATTTTATCACCCGTTCAATTTTATTGTTCTTTACATATATAGAGCGTGAGGGTCCTAAAGTATGGCTTCCATTTCAAGGGATGTAGTTTTATGGAAACATGGGCATTTCATAAAGACAAAGTGGAGTAAGTAGCCAATTAACGTTTCTTTCCCAAACTTCCTAGTCCACTAAACAAGGGAACCTAATGGATTTCCGCCGTCAATCTACTGGACAAACTTGTATCGCAATATTGAACTTATTTCCTTTCTCGAAAGTATTGCATTCTTCTCATGTAATAAAAGCGGAGTGGATGGGGTCCTCGAGAGAGTCTTCAATTCCTTCATGCATTTTCATCCTTGCAAGTTCTCAAGTCGTTATAGGCAAAGTTGCCGCGATAAATCTATTAACCTTCACCAGCACTGCCAAAAGGTCAACGTTGAGCGTTTTCGAATTTTTTGTCCGTGTAGAAATGTTTTTGAGTAAATCTTTTTAAGATGCGCTTCGAACGAAAGCATACATGGGATAGATATGTTTCAAGCATGATCTGTCAAAGACGACGCTCCTATTGATTTCCTAATTCAATCTATCACGACCTTTACGTTTTCCTTCTTCTTTCAATGAGAATTTAATGACAAACTGAGTGAAATTTATTATTATCCAAGATTATTATTATTATTATTATACAAGCTATATATCCAAACTTGAGCAAATTTTAAATGTTTCTTTTTGCCTTAAAGTAATAATTTAATTAAATGTAAAAACGAGCTAAAAATATAGCCCGATTTTTTCAATTGTATTAGAAGCAGTGTTCTCATCAAAAAGCGGATGTGAATAATAGTTCTAAAAAAAATTCTGCATCGTTCGTCCTTGTAATTAACTAGTCTCCTAAAGCTATTAAATTAAAATTAATATTTTCCGGTAATTCACTTCAGTTAATTCACGTTCCTGTTTAAGGCATTGTGCTCTGGAAGAAAAGGCCCAACAAAGCATCCAAAGATTGCGGCGAGATAAAATTGTGTTTTATTCTCGCAAAATAATTGAACCTTAAGATATTTTTTTGGCAAACCATCATAAAATGGCAACGTAAATCATAAGATAGGAAGATAGGCGAGTCCACGAACAATGGACTTTAAACTACCGTAAAGCGATTTGTTAGGCTGATAATACTGTAAATAAGTACTAGTAAATCGGAATATTATAAAGGAATCAAGAGATGCCTCAAGAATTTTGTATTCTTCTTATAATTTGAACAAATTATTATACTTATTAGATGAAAGAAAGATATGGGGTAGCAGGGATGCGACAATCATTCTTCCTCTACAATCATCTTTCAATTTATATGCTTACAAGAAAGTCAAGGCAAAACGGAAAGTAGTTATTTCAAGCTAAGCATTCCTTCTACCGGTTCACACCCAAAAGTGTGAATTGGTCTTGACTTACTGAAGCCACGTGACAGATTTTTATGACTTTGAGAACGTTTACCAGAAGGCTAAAACAGCTCTATCCCATTAATGTTGTACGAGGCTTCATTTAAAAATAAATGCCAAGGAAAGCAAAGGATTTCTTACGCCAAATTATCCTCTTCCGAAACCAAATCTTCTTACTCATCTATCTTACAAAATTAGCTAAACATTTGTTATTTGAAAAACTTACTAAGATACCTAAATAGCAGATCATAATTCACTTGTGAAGTAATGTTCCAATTGTGTCGCGCACATTTGAGAATGGGATGCGAAATCTGTTTTTGAAGGTTTGCCAACTCCTCGATAATTCAATTTTAGAAAATTTGTTAAAATATTGGATGGTATACAACTCTTTTTTAGATTCGTTAAGTTTAGGCAATTTTCAATTAAAGTGGAGGCTCAACTTTTGTGAAAGGCATTTAGATGACTGTCAATTACAATGCCTACCTCCAGAGAAGAAATAATTGTTTAGAGTTCATCTTGTCATCTTCGTTAAAATCATTCAGAAATTGTAGAGATGTAATTTTGCATAAGAAAAACCGGTTATAAAATAATGATCTTTATTCTCAAACAATTCCATTTCAAGTGTGATGAGCAGAGAGAGAAAGCATAAAATAAAGTGAATGAGTGATTGTTTGGTTGAGATGCATTTCCTTTTACATCAATCCAATCACTTGCGTTTTTTTTTAAATTTATTCGACTTGTTAGTATTTCCTTGACTTTGATCGTTGGTTGTTTTTGGTCGATGGATGAGATATTGTAGAAGTGACTTCAAAGGGATGTGTTGCATAATGCGATACAAACTTCGCACTTTATTCTAGGGATAGCTGGAGTTCATCACTCGACTGCCCCTTCCATCCCTACAGCCTTATCATTCTGGATTTAAAATGAACTACTCGCTAATAGACATGCAGACAGGTTTTTTAGAAAAATTAAACAAGCTTCACTTCCTTAGAAGGTCACTTTCTAATTAATCCGATTGGTTCTACTCCCAACTTCACGAAACATGGAACCTCATTAGCGCACATAATTTTCAGAATAATGTACAATTTTGTTTAAAATACGATACCAATATTGAAGTAGGATGTAACCAAACTTCTAGACTTTCAGGTGTAAGCTGACGGTTTCTGATTTTTTTTTCTTCAAATGTAAATACATTTTTTTAGTGACGTGATGATGATCGTAAACTTAAGTAAAGTGCTCCGAAGATCAAGATGTTATTTTGGAGTTTGACAGGCTGTTTTCCGGTTACGTATATATGACGCTTAAATTAATGTTGGTTTGCCCACGGACACCGGACTAGAGTTATCAGTTTTCAATAATCTTTTGAGACTTAAATAAAGTGAACCAAGATTTTTTTTTTGCTTGGGAAATGAGGTGGATTTAGACGTCGAAAGCTGTAAATGTTCATTACCATTTGGAATTCGTGAGGATGAACATCGTGTCACGAGTTGAAACGCGAATCGACAAGGTATAAACATTCGCGAAGAATTTTTTTAAGTTTGAATATCTATTCCAGCATGTTAATCCTTTCCGTCCTGTTCTGGAAACTAAAAATTTCAGTTTCTTGTAACAAAAGGTTGCAGGATCTGAGCGTTTTTTCCTTTTAATATTTTCAAGTTTAGAAGGTCGCTTCAAATGATTTTTTTTTCTAAGGTCACTTGCATGCATTTCGGGGGGACTAATTTGTAAAAAAAAAGGTGAAAAACTTTTAAAGTACCCACTTAATGTCGATTTTAGTCTGAACCCGGGAATTTAAGAGTGTAATTTGTAGGGGACTGGATCTGACTCAATCCCCTCACATCGCTTTCCCTTCAAGAGTTAATGAGTCGAGTTAAAAATTAGCATTCTGGAACCATTATTTTCAAACGGTAGCTCGCACCCCCTCCATTCCACTCTTCCGTCATTAATTATACTCGCAAAATGCATTTCATATCCAGCTCTAACAATTTCAAAACTTCTGGATCCCAATAGCACTTTTCTCGGATTTCGAAATTCTTCGAAACTACTTGAAAATGGCCATGTGGTTTATTGACTTTTTCAAAAGAGAAAGTGCAACCTTACCTTGATATTTGCAGTGAGATCATGACGCTCCACAATTTGCTATTAGGAAATCTTGCACGTCATGTTTGAAGATTTATGGCTTGATCATTTTGTTTAAACTGTACCTAACACATTTTTTAGAGTTGCAATCGCGAGAACAATAGAAAGCTAACACATGTGGTGAAAGTCAAGCCACGAGTATAGTGAAAGCAAAGAACCCCTTGTCAATTTTGGAACAATAACGACATAACTGACAGTCGCACACAATCACACTTCAAATGTCACTTTGTTTTGCAAATTCCTCAAGCAAATTTAAGACGATTTTTAAACTGAAGAAGAGTGATTGACAATTCTAATTGGTCTTGACACCTGAATCAACCTCCGGATTGATAAATAGCGTAATTGTAATTCTCTGATTCCGAATCCGAGATCTTGACAATTCTTGGGGACGGATGCTTTGAATTAATCGTAGTGAAGGCACTTAAGCGTCTTCGTAATGAAGATGAATGGGAGATTGCCTTGTACGGGAAGAGGTCAAGAGAGATCCATGTTGGGATCACAATGACTGCCCGAGCAGAGCACAAGGGAAATTGATTCTTGTGTTGATTGATAATGATAAGTCTACGATTTATGACATGATGACGAGAGGATAGGCAAAGATCAAATGAGAGTGAAGTGGGATTGTGTTCATGTCCATGATCTCCCGCACTAAAGGGCAACGTTTAGAAGGTGCACTCTGCTCTTTGGCTACGCTAAAAAACAAGGCAAAGCTAAGGCAACTGGAGAAAGGAAAAGGGTTAGGTTGGGTAAGGCAAATCAACGTAAGCGAAATCCAAATTGTCAGCGGTGCTGAAATTCGGAACGGTGCTCTCTCCAGGACAATAAAAAAGTGAAAGTAGATTTGGGAGAAAGCAAAATGCTTAATATTTGGACCAATGTTAATCTTTCAAATTCACTTTTATTTCGACGAGACTAGTGATTTTACAAAGTACATTTTGGGCTTACTAAAATCGATTGGTACAACATATACCTCTTTTTTAGGGTTTTGAAGTACTGGAGAAAATAATTCAGGCATTCCTTGTTCTCCAGGCCGGGCTTCCACTGCTCGAGAAAGAGGTTGTATGCAAAGAATAAAGACTAATTTGAAGCATAAAGTTTTATGACTCACAGTTTTGGAATTGTCTGGAGCAGTGGTCCAGTTTTAAACATTTGAGGCGTGGGAACGCGTGAATTTCGATGCTGGACGGAGTGGCTCTTCTTCAATTCTTCACGAGCAGAAGCTTCAATCGCTTCCAATTGACGGAGGTTCTGTCTCAATTCAATTCCTTTCGTCATTCTAGTCACCTGAGACGGAAGCCTAATTTTAGAAATCTGTAAAAAAAAAACGATTGAATGCGCGTAAATTTTTTTTTCAAAACGCATTTTTGCATCAAAGATCAAACTCACTCGTTTTTTAACTTCCTCTGTGGTAAGGAATCCCTTATTCTTTTGCGCCTCCTTTGCCAAAGTCGCATTGCGTTTTGCCGCTACGATTCTGTCATCCCGAGTTCTAATAATGAAATAATTATGAACATAATTTTTTAATTATTATTAAATTAAATTTTCTCTTTCAGTGTTACTATTAAAAGTACCGGTAAAAGGCCAACATCTTTTCGCTAGCGCTACGTTTAAGTGTTTGTGAGTCGGTGATAGTGGGCGGAGATGAAATAGGGTTTTCGTCGGATGCCGGGACTGTTGTGTCAGTCAATGGTTGATATATAGATTTGTTGATTTCTAGCGAATTGAATTCATCTGCTGCTATATCCTGGGTATCTGGAAATGTTTCATTTGAAGGACTAGTTGTGTCCGTTTCGGAAACTGTGCTTGGTTCGGGAAATTTCGAAGGAATTGACTCGTTCGAAATTACGGAATCAGTATTTTTGGGCTTTTTCTCAATGGCTTCCTTTTGTATCCCAAGGGACAGACGACTTTTAGTGAGAACTTGGCGCACTTGATGTGCTGGAGGGAGGAGCTTAACAAGCCTTTCCTTTGTCAGTTGAAGATGCTGCCCAAGTTTCGATGTCCGGCCGGGGCCGTCGGGGTCACGCAGCATATCGTTTTCGATTTCGAGTTTCATGATTTCCGGTTTCTTGGATTTCTAAACAGAAACTTTAATAGATTTCACATTTTACGCTTTCCAGAGTCGAGTCATCCGATGCAGACCTTCCAGAGATTGAGGACCGATTTTTCACGCTGCCGCTCAACTTCCCGTTGTGCTTTGATCATCTCTTCACGTGACTTTTGACCTTCTATTGACGCCTTGGCCTCCTCCCGCGACATTTTGTACATTTGCTGCCTTTCACGCCGTTTGTCAATCTTCCATTTTTGTACGAAGGCTTTGTTAGCAGCATTAAGATCTTCAAACTTTTCGTACCATTCTAGATGAGCTGCAACGTCTTGAACTTCGCGTTCTTTTTGAAAGGAAGGAATTAATAGTACAAAAGTAATTTTGGATTTAATGATATAAATTTAAATTTTGACGAACCTGGACATTTGCTTGAAACCATTTTGATGACCTCTTCCGGTTTATGGGTCCATTTCATGTAGGCCGTGAGAAACGTTTCATGATCTTGTTTGGACCATCCCCCAGTCATTCCTCCAGTTGCTTGTAGAAAATCCATCAACTGTTTGGGCGGACCCTTAAATAATTGCTCCATTAATTAGACACTATATTAATTGTCATAATTTTATGACTTGACCTCTCTCTTCTCCGATTTCAAGAGGTCATTTGAAGTCTGGAGACGACGCTTAAGACTTACTTGATGAAGATCATCCGACATAAGACGCGTCAAGTTCCCATCCCCTGTGTACACCGACTCCATTTTGTTCTGAATTGCTTTCTTGTTTCGCGCGTGTTCAGTTCTTCGATTTAAAATTTCTAATTTACTGCGCAAGCCGCTAAGGTCTTGACTCCCTTTGTTCTCATGCAACTTTAGTCTGGAAACAAATGTTTTTCGAAATTCAATTACTTTCAAATATTTGATTTTACCTTTGCTTTCCTAGATTAGATTTCGGGATTTCCAATTGGGCAGAAGACCATTTTCGCCGTAAACTCAGATTCGTCGTAGCTGGTGTCGGTTTGGCTCTGCGAAGATTTTGGTCGAGGTCGTCAAATGCCGTGGCAGTGAAATTAGGAAGAATCGTTTCACTTTCCACCGCTAGCGTTCGTGGCTCGGGCGCATTCACTCCCATTTCAGATACTTCTTTCAAGGATTTCGGTAACTTTAGCACTTCTGCAAGATCTAGAAAATAATTTACAATTCTGCTACATTTTGTGACAATTTCAATGAAATTGGTTTCGGATATTCGCTGGCTTCACATTTTTACGTATTTCAAAACTTCATGATTTACCTAAACTTTCTTTCCATAATTTTCTTTCTTTCTTTGTTTCCATAATGCCACTCTTTCCAGAGTGACGCGGTGAATTTCGCTCTGACTTTTTACCAACCTCCGCCGCTAATCGCCCTTTTGCAAGAAGCAGCGTATCATCGAAGCTTCGAATTCCTTTCTCGAAGATTTCCATTTTGTCAAAAGCTTTTGAAATTCTGGAGTGAACTTCATGGTCAAGTCGATTTTTCTTCCTTTGTCGGGCGAGAATTCCCTTAACTTTCTTATTTAGATTGGGAACAGCGTCAAATTCGCCATCTGAAATATCGGAGTTTCCCAACGGGTTCGTCCTAAAAAGTCCAGTGGTTTTCAGAGACATGTCCTCTCCGACGAAGGTGGTATTATTTAAAATTTCAGTTTTGCGAGACTCCTTGAAATTTCGAACTTTGTCATTGCAGTCCCCTGCTCCACCTTTTCCACCTCGCAAGGCAGGAAGTTGCTCCAACTTGGGCAATTTGAGGCCGGAAGTGAAGTCAGTGGGCTCTTTTCTCAACCTACCAAATTCTGATCCAAAGAATTCAAGCTCTTCCCTTGGCATCATTCTAAAAGGACGAAGACGCAGGTTTCAGAATTGACAAAACCAAACTAATTGACACAGTTGCTACCCAAGAGTTTTGTCAATGCATGACCGGCCGCAGAATGGCTGACTACCAGAAAAAAAAAAAAAATAATCGAGTCATTTGAGTGTCCAAGCAACTCAATCTTACTGTCGTACGACTAATAATTTTTTATTTCGACCGGCCTGAACAATATAAGTTTACAGCACAGAATGTCATACATATTCATGATTACGATAAATTGTATACGCCATTTTAGTTGTACGGAGTTTACACAAAAACTCATTATTAACCCAAAAATCTTTAGTTCGACACTTCAAGGGTTTGTAAACTCTAAAAGTTCACGGCATGATTACCCGAAAATATCAGTGTCAATCAACCTAAACAGGTAATTTGTATCTTACATTTAATTTGAGGAGTGTACAAAAAAAATCTTGGTAACATCTAAACGGTGGCGCGCTCTCCAAGTAGTAAATTATTTACAACATAAATGTCATAGGGGACTTAAATAAATAGCGAGGATGACGAGAGTAAAATATTATTTTGAATGTGAAACGCTCGAAATGAAAACTGGCAGCGAAAAATTAATTGTCGGCGAATTATGTTAAAGATTGTGCGTCAAGGAGCTGCGATGATGGTGGTGGTGGTGCGCGGGAGAAGAATACAAAGGTACTCGCATCTCTAAAATTCGACACATCTAACCATCGGCCTTCGGCGGAGTAAACCATCCATTCTTCTCATGAATTTGGACCAGAGATTTGTAGGATTGCTGAGCTCGTGCTAAACTATACTGTGACTGAAATAAAAAAAAAGTAAAGAAATGAACCATAAGAACTTGAATAGAAAGTATTTCCAACCTGTGAAACTTTGGTTGTTCCAAATTGTATTCGAGCCTTTCCTTTTACAAATGTGGCTGAAATTTGCATAATGACAGCTTCCACAGTATAAGCTGAACTCCAGCCTTGTTTTGTGAGTAATTCCATACAAATTGCCCCGCCAAGTAGTACATAACCTCCGGTCATGAGGGGATGAACCACGCGAACGAACGGTGGTTCAAAAGGATAATTTTCCTATAAAAAATATCGTGATTATTCTTATGTAACGTTTTAATGTCGTTTTGATTTTCTAGATCAAAGTAAAAATACAATTTATATCTAAGAATTTCTTTTCCTCACTTTGAAGGTGATATTCAACAATATAAAATCCTTCCCTTCGCGCTCCTTTAGAGTTATCAAGTCCGTGTAAAGCGGTGAGTCTTTGTCAACGCCTTTTAACTTTACATTCCATTCATATAAGCTGTCATTGACAAGCTCAATGCTATATATCCCTGAAAATGATATTACCATTGCAGTTAAGTTGCTTTTACTTTATTAGTGTTTGTCAGCTAATTTTGAAAAGTATCAAACCTCTCTTGAAAGTATCAGATCTGTAAATGTCCCTCAACTCTTTCATCAAACGGTCTGACGCTTGCACGGATCCAGTCACAGTTCCCTGGAGATAGTCTTGTCTCTGGTTAGCTTTGAGTCTTTCCAACGTGGCCAATTGCTCGCCATCAATGCCTTCCTTCTCTTTGTTCTTGTTCGGTGGTTCCTCTTCGAGATCAATGTGAATATCATCATCGTCGTCATCATCCTCGCCTTCTTTTTCCTCCTCCTCTTCATCGTCAAATTCATATTCCATGTCCATTTCGTCAGAATCATTACTTGCACTGCTTCCAGACTTTGAGGAGCAACCAGAGGAGGATGAACAAGTATTCGACGCTCCAACTCTTGACGTGGAGCTTACGTCACTTTCCATTTCAAGAGTAAGACGATCAAAATCTGCTGTCGGAATCGGAAGACCATGAGACTTGCATAGTTCTCTTACTAATGTCTGGACTTGCACGATCACATGATTATCTTGACCTATTGAACAGGGTGCCCGAGTTACAAACTTTGAAGTATCAATGTAATGTAAGGTGTAATGTAGGAATACCAAATGTTTTTCCCTCCCACTTATTATACCTGTAGTGTTCGCAAGCATCTGAACCGCCGCTGTCACCATCACATCGTCAGTATCCGCAAACCAAACTGGAGGAGTGTGTGGGTAAGTCTCCTAAAAAGAGCAACATCCAGTGAAGTTAGACTTGATAAAAATTCAGCCCAATGACTTATAGCAGTAAACAAAATCGCGATTACTGTAACGTTCGCTGTGATTTCGTGCTTTTGTCCATTGCTTCCAATAAACTGGCAAATCAATTCGTCTACAGACGCCGTAACTACCCGGAATCTCTCATGACTCTTCACAAAAACTTTTTCAATTGCTCGAATTTCAAGCTTCAGCATGTTGAAACAAGCCATGCCGAAGGGTGAAGAATCCGTGGACCAGAAGAATCTATATGGTCGAGTCTTCACAGCTGACCTTCATGTAAAATGTCTCGATCCCTGTCCAAACATAAATATTAAGATAAGGATGCAGCTTCACAAAAAAGGGGGTCTCTAGGGTCGTTTCGTTAAATAGTGACCTTGAAGTTAAAGCATCCGAGCTGTTCAAAACAAAAAATATATCACAAAGACTAGTAACTTTGAGTTGTGTAATTGTCCAATTTTTAGCTCAAAATGTTAGAGGACTCCCTAACTTTGAAGGGGATGAGTTAACAGTGGTGAATGACACAAAGAAAGTTTCACCAGTGCCGTTACTTACTAGTTTTTTTTTCTTGAAAACAGGTAGACCTTGTCTGGTGGTGGTCGGAGGGTGTGTGACGAGAATGTCCAATGTCCATGCACTGACTGCAGTTCGATACGAGACTCGTGAAGCTGAGGTCAAAGGTCAGAGCTGGTAAGGAGTCAATTGTTAGCAAACAAATGGTTAATTAATGACTTAATTAGTGGTGAGTGAGTGAAGGAGACGGACATGGAGAGGAAAGGGAAATCTTATCTTTGTTGAATTTTTGGCTGCAAGAGCAAATGGAAAGATTCGAGCGGAGTGACGTCACACAGTTATGAAAACTTTTATATTGAGACCTGCACAGGCGCACCACTCACCCGCGCACAACAAATCACAACTTCAAAACTTGCCGCACTACTCGTACGTTGCAAGTAAATATGATTTTTATTAATGTTAAATTCGCTTATTTCCAAAAAGAAATATTAGTAACAATGATATTGAATACTTTTGTTAATATTTGGTACCAATTTATCACAGGTCATACTCCCAATTATAAAAATAAATCAAGAAATTATCATAATATCTCTGTACAAATATTAATTCTGGAAAAAACTTAGATTTCGAGGGTTGAGTTTTAATTAGTAAAGAATTAGTAATGATAGTTGACGGAAATAAAATACATTATTTTGCTGATGCTGAAATCTCTGAAACTTCTCCTCTGAACTTTTTCTAGTACTTAATAATTGTAAAATTGAAAACAATAAGATGGACCGAAAACATCAAAATGGATGAGAAATACACGTTAATTTTTGCTGGTATGCTACTAGCGGGTACAACGTTGTCGTTACTACAATAAAAAACTAGACGAAGATTATTAGAAATTTGTGTGCGGCGCACCTCTGTGTGACACTTGTGGTATGAAAATGCGCATAAGAGAATACGAGGACCAATCGCCAACCACTTAATGCAATGGCAATTGTTTTGGAGTAGTGCTCTTAGTTGCATTTTCTCAATTATGCAATCCAGGATTCCGCTTTTAGAATGCAATTTGCACGACCAAAGGCTTTTTACCAAATTCAAATTTACCGGACCAAAGAGTCACGTGATATCGCATTGTAAATTGAAGTGAAGCACGCTTTTACATACGGTTTCTGCCTTGTCCGTCGGTGAATTTGGAGTTGAGTAATTAACAATCGTCCGTTAGTTATCTTCGCAATTAACTAATTAATCATGGGTCCTAAATTCGATCCCAGCGAAATTAAAGTTGGTAAGTACTCACGCAAGATTGGGTTAGACTTTAGCTTATACTGAAAAGTTAATCCAGTTTGATTTTTTTTTTGAAATGCAAGATCAATTTGGTTATATTAATTAATCGTTTTATATAGTGTACCTCCGTTGTGTCGGTGGAGAAGTAGGTGCCACATCGTCCCTCGCTCCTAAAATTGGTCCACTTGGATTGGTAAAGTCACTGAGCTAAATTTTAAAATTATGTGTCATATGGACATTAGAATCGGTTGGGGTGTAGCAATGTGGTCGATCGCAGAATCTGTAGTAAACTATTAAATACTTGTCTATGTAGTCTCCCAAGAAAGTTGGTGATGACATTGCAAAGGCAACTGGAGACTGGAAGGGATTGAAGGTAACTGTCAAGCTAACCATTCAGAACAGGCAAGCGGCTATCTCAGTAGTACCATCAGCTGCATCTCTAATTATCAAGGCCTTGAAGGAACCTCCACGAGACAGAAAGAAGCAGAAAAACAGTAAGGCTTCACATTTTTACTCCAACATGTTCTCGCAATTCGCACATAAACTTGCCCAACGCAAACATTTTCCAAATAAAGTAATTCGTAGCATTAGCACTGAAATCGTAAGGGATTTCTCAACGGTGTTGCTGTCATTAGTCGATCTAATTCTTTAACTTTTTAAATTTTAGTCAAGCACAATGGTAACATCACTTACACCGATGTTCTCAACATTGCGAAACAAATGAGAGAACGGTCAATGGCGAAAGAGTTAGCGGGAACCGTAAAGGAAATACTGGGTACTGCACAATCCGTTGGGTGCACTGTTGACGGAAAGGGACCTCATGACTGGATCGATGCTATCAATAACGGTGAAGTGCAAGTCGCAGCCTAAGTGCTCCAGTTTAGATAATTCCCATTCTCCTAACTTTTTGAAATAAACCTACTGTAAAGAAGGTGTTTGAATGCCATACTCATTTTTTTTTTTTGGATTTTTCCTTTTATTCGAATTAATGAGTTCTTGGTGGTTTCAATAATAATGTGACATGAATTGTACTTTTTGGACAAAATTTGGATTTGAAACAGAGGAGAACATTGGGTAGTTGTAAATTTTTTTTTGAGCATTCTAGTAAATGCCACCGTAACCTCCATAGCCACCGTAGCCGTATCCTCCATGTCCATAACCATGTCCGTATCCGTAGCCGGGATATCCAGCGATAAATCCATAACCGTGTCCGTAACCTCCATACCCACCACCATATCCTCCATATCCGCCATACCCACCATAGCCGCCATATCCGTAACCTCCATAACCTTAAAACAAAGACAATTTATCCCAACGAAAATATTTTAGCTACGGTTCACTTTTGCGAAATTTAACCTAGACCGCCATAACCTGAAAAACAAAAAGGAAATATGGTTGAAAGCGATTGCAAATCAGCGATTCTAAATCTTTCCTGTTATAAATTACCGCCGTAGCCATGATAATGCCCAGCAGCAGTTTGCAGATCATCCTTCTTTTCACCGTCAGCGACGGCTACTGCGGAGGCGTCCTTTTCGTCGGCCTTGGATTCCGCCGCGATGGCGATGGCGCATGCCGCCAAAAACAAGAATAATACCTATCCAAAAAACGATAGTCACAACTTAGTCACATTTTGTTTTTAAAAAAACCTTTGGTTTTAAAACCGAAACAGTCCGCACTTACAAGTGACTTGGCCATTTTCCTTCACAATTGGTTGACCCTTGAGTCTTGAGCTGAAATCGAACTGTGTCTTGGAATTGAACTTGGAGGACCTTTTATATTCAAGGGGCACTTAAAGGTGCGTTCTGAATCTTTGAGGAAGGACTCAAGCCACGCATGCTTTCCTTGTCACTCTGTAACTTTTCATTAATGTGTAATTAAAAGTAAAAGCCAAACTTCTCAGTTTCATAGCCAGAAGCAGTCAAAGGAACAGTGAGCATGCGTCGTAAGGCATGTCTTTACGGGGATAGATTCTTAATAAATCACCCAAGTCACTCAAGAGTGACGAAGAATTATGCAAAGAATCAAATGTTTGGGAATTGGTTGGAAAATATGGGTCAAGAGGTCTCCTTCCTATAATTAATAACTTCTCCTTGGCTTTAATAACGTTAACGGAAATGCCAGTCAGCGCCAGCATTTGTTGCGGATGCTGAGGGATATGCTTCCATTAGAGCGTGTTATGGGGAGGAAAGACGAATTTACGTCTGACTTAATTAATACCTGAGGAATGGCACATGAAACTGAAGTCATTCCCTGTGCCACACGTTCCTGGCATCGTCAGCTATAAATTAATTACAGGTTAAAACGCTCAATTGAATAAACGTTTTTACGTAAATGAATCACCAAAAATACAAAGATCAGATTCGGGGTCCTTTCTTGATTTTAGGCAACCTAGTTGACAATGTTGCGTCGCTTCTGCGCAACGTCACTTACACAGCATTTCTAAATTGACTTTAATAAGTTCCTAATAATGGGTAGGTTTCAGAGTGAAATTATAATTTCCTGTGGCCTCGTACTTCAGGGGCTAAATTAGGGTGACCTACCAAATGACATTCATTTTAATGAGGCAATTGCATAATTGTGTAAATTATAATTGAAACAATTGTGTGTAAATCTTGTGTGTCTATACCTTTGCAGGGCTCTCGTTTTTTTTTGTAAATACGAAAAAATTCGTATTTTTTTATTTTAAAATAAATTATTCTTAAAAAAACCTACATAAAATACTTGAATAACTAATTAGAATGTGCTTGTTGCGAGGGTTTCTTTTTGTCGAAGCATGCGCAGTAATTTCCGAACCCGGGGCTGCACGTCCAACAGACGCGATGATCGGATTTACCGGCAGCAGTGCAAGTTGCATTACAAGACTTTTGTTCAACGTAGTCGAAATTCGTGCAATGCGTAAAGGCGCCTCCAATAGTTGACGCACTCTTGGAAATAATGAAGTTTTGGTATTCAAATTAATTGATCAATTAATCATCAATTGGGTATATACCGGCTCCTTGGAGCACATGCAAGCTCCATTGTCGGAGCAAACCGCACCCTTTCCGCATAGGTCACCGCAAGTATCGTTACTAGGATTCTTGGCACTGCATGACGTGTAAGGGGCCATCAACATGCAAAACTGAAAGGCAAATGTTTTAACTAGGTTTGGAATTTCAACAATTAAAAATCAACTTACTTGTGTTTGTGTCCCACCTTTCTTCACGTATATTAGGAGGCACAAACCCATAGCCACACCCACGCGTGCTAACATTTTCAATTCGGTTCAGCAAAGAACAAAACGTTAGACAAGACAAAATTGAATTGAAAGGCGCTTGATCCTTGACGCTTGTTTTGTGTGAAACTGAGCTCCATTGAGAGAATATAATTAGGTATTTAAATAACGAACCATTTCAATGGATCCTCTTTGACTAACCTTGCCAAAAATATTTAATGACACCTGATTTGTTGCACAAAATTATTATAAGGACCAGAAAATTAGTAGTTTGACACTTGCTTCTGGCAATTATTTAAATCACATTTGTTGCTCAACATAAGGATTGACAATTATGACCTATTTAGACCGTTTACACTTGAAAACTATAACTAGTATCTCGTAGCCAATCTTATACCTATTATTAAAATATGTGTACAATTCTGTAACTCCATTTAAAAAATACTTAATAAATAACCTAAAGAATATTGCACAAAGGTCATACCTATTTAGTAGACACCGTTTATTTTTACTAAACCATTTACTGCGGTGTGGTGTGAGGTTTTGGATTTTCTTAATAACGAAATGAATGAAAACCCTTACATCGATTTCTATAAGGAACAGAAAACAGATCTATTGACTTGTTGATTCCATGATGAATCAATGATGAGGCAAGCTACAATTCTGATCTAGTTAGTTGACATATTTTTTCATTATCACATTGGTCGCCAATAATTTCTTTCGCCTTGTTACTAAATTGAGTATAAGGGCAACGCAGTCTATCGTTACAGAACGGAATGGGCACTGGTACTTCCTGAAAGAACATTCCCACCTCGAACACATCACGACACCTTAAGTTTAAATAACATTTGACCTTGGTCTTGATTTAATTGAAATAATGAAATGGGGTTCACTTACTTGTAAAGGACAACAGCAATGTTAGATGCAAATGTACCAATACGGCTTGTCCTCCATTTCCGATTTATGTTGGAATGAAAATTATCACTTCGAAGGTGTTCCTCTTCTTGGAATAGTCCTAGGCGAGCTAGAAACTTGAGCGTTGTCCCGCTATGTGTAAAATAAGCTGTCACTCTCGAAGCTTTTTGCTGATCGTCAACATGGTTGCTGAAAATGAATAATAATTCATTATTTAATTGAAACTTATTTGCGTTGTTTGTTAACTGTTTACAACAACCGACTGCAGTATATTTCATAACTCTTCCTGTATAGCACAAAACCGAAGTGCTTGAAATTATTGCTTCCTTCAATTCTCCAAAATAAAATCCTCAATTAAGTTTAAATGAGTTGAATTTATAAAGTTAAACTTACTCAAAATTGCTAAGCATATCCATCACAGCAGGGCAGGCTGACTGATATGTAACTTCGTGGCCATATCCGTCCACCCAGTAGTAATCTAAGTCTTGATAATATTCTAAAACTTGAAAATCGTCCTCTGAAAACACGAAGCACCAGGGTGACGGTCTTTCTGGAGAAAATGACGTTTCAAAGGCACAAGCCTGGTACATAAGGATCATTTGTTCCTTGGAAATTGTAGCCTCATATCCTAGGCGTTCTGACACTGACTTCAGCGTACTCTGAAATGGCAGCGATTCGGCAAACAGATTTTGCTCCTTGTATGTTTCTGGATTCTTGTTTACTTCTTTTCTCCATTTTGGACACGCTTTGTAAAACTTTAATATAGAAACAATGGGTGTTAATAATTAACCAGAACAGTAGTAATTTTTATTTAGTCTTACGCGAAGTACAGGATCCGCCTCCAATGATTCCGGGTACTGGACCTCCTTGCTAGCAGTTTCTCCAAATAGAGCAGCCGTGAATGCATCCGCACTTTCCTTGGTCCTCTCGGTTTTCGTGTACTTGAACTAAAAACAACATTCTTGTCAGAATACTTTTTTAATGGTTCGTATTAGGATTGCATTACGTAAAAGGATTCATTCTTATACTGTTTCGGAAATAGGTGCGGATATTTCGTTTGGTAACGTGACGCAATTCCAGCCATTTCCTTAACTCCCTGCGGCATCAACATCTTTTCTTGACCATTCGACGTATCCAGAACAGGGAGCCATGCTTTTAAGTGTTGAAACTCGGCATCGCAAAGTGAGCCTATTGAAACAAGCCTAAGTGAGCAAAGAAATCTCGATCCGCAAACTTTTTGAATCAACATTGAAAACATTCAAATTCTAATTAATTCACCTCGGCCTTGACCTTGCATCCCAACAATTACATCACGCAATTCTTGCAGAGTTGTCTGGAATTTCGAAATCAATTCTTTATTAGGCGTCCTTGTGCCATGTCGTATAAGCATCCAAATTTGCTGGGCTGAACAGTCTTCTACAAGAAGAGATAAGTCATGATTCTTAAATGAATTAAAATGGGCAATATGATTTATACCATTTTCTATTGCTTGAACCGGAAGCGTGTCGGCATTAACCAAGTAGGGACTTTTCGTTGCCGTATAAGTTACCGGACTCCTGAAGGCAGTGTGACAGGACGGAAAGATTTTGACCCAACTGAAGTAGGTGCCAAGTAAAATTGGGATACTAAATGCAAGGATACTCACAATATTCTGCAGCATGATAATATCGCAGTGTCTTAACAGATCCAATAAAGTTATCGATATTCGATTGATGACCTTTGATGTTTCGGTTTAGACAATTAGCAATCAATTTTGATTGCCGCCGACAGTATTGAGATTTCATCAGAATCTCGAACTTCGAAAATTGGAGCATTTAATTTTAATGAAGTTATTCATACAAATTTAATTGTGAAATGTTCTGTAATGTGGAATTTATTTCATACTCACTGAACACGTAAAATTAAATTGATTATACGAATAACTCTTAATTGCATAACAATTTTTATGTCATCTTATAGAATTGTTACTGTATTCAAACCGTTTTGAGCAAACTGTCGCTATAAGCCGAATGACAATTTAAGCATGATGATGATGATATATTCAAAGTTAAAATTTAAAACTTAAAATCGACAAGGCATTAGTTAAAATTTATGCGGAGCTTATTTATGGAATTAAAGACAGAATCCAGCGCCATTGGGAGGCTGCGCCCGGTATCCTCGACGAAGAAGTTTGCAGCGAAATTCTTCTAGGCGTGGTGCAGCCTCAGCAGTGCTGTTTACAGTAATCGCTGACCAAAGCCTCTCGGCAGGCACAGCAGCGCGTGGCCAGAGAAGAGGGATCTAAACAATCGAGTTAAATTTTAATTATCCCACTGCGCTTGAGCACGCTAAATAACGCTTACCAAATTGTTTTCGTCAATGTACTCCGCCCAAAAGTTCGGTCCACCCCCAATTACCAAGTTCTTCTGTTCCGGAGTCCCAGTGAAATTGTGCGGGTCACAGTTGTAGTATTTGTGCCAATCGACGCCATAACTGATGTGATCCAAATACCAACAGGATCCAAGCACTGTTCGATACCCCGCATTAGTTACGTTGTACAATTGCTCCGCCAATTCTTCCAAAATCCAAATATGAACGATCATGTTCTCAGGAGCTGCTTCATTGTTGAAAAATACTTCCTGCCAGCCCATTTGGGTAGAATTTGGGGATAACTCTCGTACAATGCCCACGAGTCGATGCATGTGGTAATCTTCCAGCAGAGTATAGTCGTCCCCGAAATTGTGATCTTCCATGAATTGCCTAACTTCCGGGTTACTATCCCTAAATAGCGTAACAGTATGTTAGACAAGCACCCAGTACCAAACAAAAATGGTTGCTTTAACTCATACCAGCATTCGAAACTGACTTCATCGCCTCCTAGATGGATCCAAGCATCCGGAAAAGTATCAAGTATTTCCTGGAAAAACGTTCTAAAGAAATTATAATTTTCTTCGTTGGCCGGATTCACGTGTCCGAAAGTTCCATCAATTGTTCCGTTCATGTAACATGGTGTCAACAATCCAGGTTGACCCGGACCCCAAGATTGTGTGTGACCTAAATTTATAAGAAAACGTTTAAAAACGTATAAGTTTTTTTTTTAAATTCCGAATGATTTTCCAATTGAGATTTTCTCCTAACCTGGAGTGTCGAACTCTGGAATCACACGAATCCCACGGACACGAGCGTATTCAATGATGTCACGGACATCTTTTTTAGTGTACTCGTGCGTGACAGGGTTGAATGACCCGAAGTGACTCAAATTTGGGAAGGAGTCACTCCTGAAAGGAAATGCTTCATTGTCGGTGACATGCCAATGGAGAATGTTAAGCTTGACCATTGACATCAAATCCAAGTTGTCCAGGATGGATTGTTTTGGCAGGAAATGTCGCGAGGAGTCCAAAAGCAAGGATCGATGCGGAAATCTTGGGAAGTCAAGGATCTCGGTAGCGTTTACTTGAATCTAACAAAAAAAAAACGTTTTAAACATGGTAAAATGATTAGGATGCTAAAGTTTACAAAAAATTGTTCTAAAAATTACGTTGTCGCCGTTCCAGAAGAGGAGCTGCGAAAACGTTTCCAAGCCGCGAAGAATGCCCCAAATGGTAATGGATTTCAGTTGAGCGTAGGCAGCATTGGTTGGGCCACTAATAACCAGCTCGTCTAAAAGTCAAAGTTTAATAAAGTTTAACATAATAAATGCTACCTTAAAAATAATGCGCACTAACATGACTCGTCCATGTTTTCTCTTGGCCAATGCTCGCATTCTCCTGTCAAGTGAACTTCCAAAACTTCCAAGTATTCTGCTAGTTGTACATCCTTACTGTGCACAAAATGGTGCTCAATCGTTCCAATAATGGCTTCGTACCTCTCAATAGCACCAACTAGAATTTCACAGCTCCTTCCAGTTATCTAGTCACGTAAAGCAAAGTTAACTTGAATCCAAGTAAAATTTTAGTTTGTTGATTCCAACTTGAAACGAAAACGTTTCTGGCGTCAGGAGCAGGAAGTTTCCAGGAAAGTTCGTTTGTTGCTGGGGCTTCGGCCATGTTTCTCCGAACGATTGAGGCACAATTGGACCTACTCGAAGATCTTCAGATTGTCTCCCCAGCCCTACGCTTAACACGCTTGGAATCAATAGGAAAACGAAAAAGAAATTTTTTCCAAATCGCTGTCGCTTCTCCATAGTTAAAAGCTGTTCTGGAGTTTCTCCAGGATTTTTTCGTTAGTTACAGTTGTCATTACATCGTTCAATAGGTTATCTACATCAACAGATACACAACCCAGCCCTCACCTTGATTAAAAAACGGTCAAGTTGATAATAAAATTGACGTACTCCTATTGTATTCTAAACTTGACCTCTTTAAATGAAAAAAATCGTAAAAAAATATCAAGCTGGTAAACTCCCCATTATCGAAATGTAGCATGATAATAAAAGAAGACAACGTCTAAAGTGTATTGACTTTATTCAGTCAGACTTGCATGTCGAATTGTTCACTGGAATTGAGTTAGTAAATTGCATTTCTGTTTATATCATTATATCTTCTAAACTAACCGTTACAGCTAAGCTAGTTATCAGTTCTACAGTATAATAAATGTTTCGTTAGTTCTTAACTTAAAAATTTGATGACTATTGAATAGATGTGCATTACAGAAAAACTTGTCCTTTCCAAGAATAACATAAATTTCTTAGTAAATTTAGTTTCACGATCAACGTGGAAGGAACATTTGAGAATAACTTTAAAATTAAAAAGGTCGAGATAGAATTAGATTTACTTACTTATACCAGTTCTTTTCATTTCATTTCGGATTGCCGAATTATTTTGCGAATTCAAAAGTGTATAGGGTAATCCTAAAAACACATTAAAATTACATGGTGCGAGCATTCACAAGGGCAAACTGAATGAGTAACAAAAATATCGCGACTTCTCTTCGATTTAACAACTAATCGCTCTTAATTGCCTCTAAGTATCTATTAAGTTTTTAAAACTAGACGCTTTCCTTATTATCCGTTCTTCGTCGTCTGAATCTAAATTTTCTTGTCCTACTAAAGATGATCTGGCGTCATCGTCATCACAGGGACTAAGACTCACGGGTGTGTAAAGTGCATCGTACTTCTTCCAGCACTCCGGAACTTTTCTACACTTAAAATCTACTTCGTCGTTGCCGTGTCTGGCCGATGACGCTACATTTCTTCGTCGACGTTTTTGATGTATCACAACAATGAAGATGACAATTAGGGACATGACAGAAAGCCAGAATAACCCCAGGAGTGTTGAACCGTGAGATTCTATGGGAATTGTCTCCTGATCTCGGTCCGAAACTCGCCTTGACAAGAAATGACATTCACCTACAACAATTTGATAAGTTGTACTAAAACAATATTTCAGAGTTAATAAAATACAGCGGGATTACCGTCATATCCTCTTGTAAGAGGCGTCTCTTCTCGTTGGATGTGCCTCTTTGCATCACAGTTGCAGCAGTCTTCTTCGTTGTTTGCATTGTGACAACATTGGATGCACCGACTTGTCCCACGATCGAATTTTAAGGGGTGTACACAACTTTTGCAATTGTAAGGATTTCCACCTGAAAATAAAGTAATATTAGTTGTGCAAGTTCTGTCCTAGGTCTAAAAGTTACAAATTGTATATTGTATGTTATGTAGTATTTTATCGTAATTTTGAGTCGTTGTACGAACCTGAGCAGTTGGAACAGCTTCGGTGACACGGTTGACAAGTATTTGTCAGAGAATTTAACCAGAATCCTGCGTCACAATGGTCGCTTAGTTGGATCGGTCGAGGTTGTGAGTGTTGGACCCCCTTCAAAATGACAGTGAAACCGGTCTCAGCAATGCATCCACCGCTTCTTGTGTACTCGTAACCTGCGTTGCACGTAATACACTCCGAATCTCCGTAAGCGACACATGTCCTACAACCCGATGAGCATCTTCGACATGTACCCTTGTCACTATAATACCTACAATCCCCCAAGACAATTAGTAAAACTTAAACTATATAAAGACGTAACACTAACTAACCCATCCAAACAATGTGGAAGACATTTTGATCCTTGAAGGTTTCCATCGGGCACGCATTCTGTACACTCTTCAGTCGACAAGCAACTTCTACAAAGACTTGGGCAACTGAAACACTGCTTTCCGTTGTAACCCGAGTAAAAACCGTCGGAACAAGCGACAACACAAATTCCATTTTCAAGAAATAAATTTTCGTCACATTCCAAACAGCGCCCTATGCCGTCGCATTGAATGCAGTTCGCATTTCCGCAACCCTTGCACTGATTTGTTTCGTTGTCTAAATAAAGCCCGCTTGGGCATACCTGGAATACAAATCGAAGTCAATTAAGAAAAAGTACCATAATAACCCATATATCCTAATCCATTTTTCCTTACCGGGTTTTCATCAACACAGATTCCGTCGTCAGCAAAGGTGAATCTGTCAAAACATTTAAGGCATGTGTTAGCATCACAGGACTGGCAACCTGAAGGGCACGGTGCACACTCCCGAGCTGCCGTTGGTCTGAATCCGCCTGGACAGTGAGGCACGCATCCGCCTTCATGAACAAGCATTTGATCCTTGCATCCTACACAAGTTCTTCCCATCGGATCTGTGCATGCTGAACATGTTGAGAGTGGACACTTTTTACAAGTCGAATCTCCTTCAAAATACCCTTCCGGACAACTTGGGACACACCTTTGGCCGAGAAGTACTAAGTTGTGCTCACATGCAGTGCAAGTAGAACTATTGTAACAAGATTTACAGCGGGATGGACAACTACTGCACTCCCGTCGTAAAGTGTCATTGGCATAATACCCTTCTGGACAGTCATGGACACAAATAGACAAGTCAGGAACCCAGTATTCATTTTGGCATTGGTCTCTAACTGATGGTTGTTTCTGCGATTGTGATACTGTTTCGGAAGCGCCAGGATACAAAAATTCGGCAGGTACGTGCTCTCGGGTTGCAATTGGCTGAGGATGGCGGAATTGCTGGTGATGAGGTTGTGGTTCGAGCGGTCTCCGAGTTTGCTGGAATGGCGGTAAATTCGACGGAAAAGCTTGTTGTGGTTGAAACTGAGGATTTTGAAGAGAGCGAGTTCGAACTCGAACGGGATTGACGTCTGTGCCATACAATATCAGTTGCCATTTCTTAAGAATCCCCGACTGGTTAATCCTCCGTGAGCCAGAATTGATAATTTCTAGAGTCCAGCGACCATGGGCCTGCTCACCCCAGAAGTGAACAGACAGAAATGGCCAATCGTCAAAGTTTGAGCTAGAAACGTCTCGAGGTCGCTCAAAGAGAAGAACAGAGGTTGTGCCCATTGGAGACGTTAGTTGAATTCGTAAGTTTCCACGCGGAAAGAAGCGTAGAGAAATTTTGCATTGAACATGTTCCAAAAACCGGATTTCAGAATTACTTCCAGCACATCCATCAACGTCCATAAATACTTTTACTTTTCCTAAGTGTGCGCCAGGAATCTCTCGGTCTTCACGAATTTCTCTAGATTTGCATATATGCTGCGGCGGGACAGGTGCCCAAGTTACTGCCAGGTCCACCATTGCTCCTGCGTCCATCAGTCCATACCCAAATTTGTGACTAACTATCAAAGGAAATTACGTATCATAATAAAATGATTATTAATAATAAGGGTAATGTTGAAATTCCATAAAAAGGGACTACTTCCAAAATATACTTACATTTTCGTTGCACTCCGTTTACATACCACCCTTCCTCCTTCTCTAATGGATTTGGGCGACTTGAAATTACAACTAAATGCTGCAAATCACGCCAACTCAAATTTTTATTAGCTTCTAGTGCTAAGGCAGCTATTCCGGCCGCCAATGGTGCACTGGCACTTGTTCCCGTATGTTCAACGGTGCAGATATGGTCAGGTCTAAGTCGAGCGTCCATGTCAACAGTTGCGACACTTTTGTCCAGCGTAGGCGTACCGCTCGAGTAAGTTGTAGCCAGAGTCGAAGAGCATTCTTCCAAGTACCAAGGCTTAAAGCCCCCCTGGGTAGCCGATGAGATGGAGAGTGTGAAAATTGAGTTTGTGTATCCATCACAGTTGCAAGAATCAACATGTCGCCCACCATTTCCCGACGCCCAAATAAAAATTGATCCAAGCCCCCGACGACCCTGAATTACAAATAGTTGTTAAGCGTCATCTGCATCCTGCAGTTACTATTCTCCACGAATTGAAGTAGGCAGCAGAGCATTGCTAATGATATTTCTGGCTAAACTTACATTGGAAACTCCATAGATAAAGGCTCTCCGGGCTAAAGGACCTGGACCATCCACAGTTTTACCATCGTCCTCCGGTCCTAAAATATTTTATTTTGCCTTGATGACTGACTAAATTAACAGCGTTGGCGTTTATTTATAATCAATTCAGCCTAGGACTTTGAGCTCTCTCAAAAAGACATACCCCAAGACGCCGAGTAAATATCGATATGGTCAGGATTTAGTCCCAGAGCCTTTGCTTCCACAGCATCATTCACAGTACCGTCCAGCATTCGCACTCCGCCAATTGAAGCATTGTAGGCTACGCCTACTCCACAGATACTATTTCCAGCAGTAGCAGCTACCTCACCGGCGCAACGAGTCCCATGCTTATTGTCTCCATTGTCTTGAGGCATAGGATCACTGTCATTGTCATTAATGTCTGTGGAGGCACGAGCGTCCTAGACAAACGAAGAAATTCCATTAGAATTAATGCATGGGTTTTAAAAATAATGTCTTAGAAAATCGGGACCAGCGAATATTCATTAGTAAGTAGTCAAGAAGCGAACTAGCTTTAACTTGCGGTTAAAACGACACTTAACCCAGTTGACTTGTAAATTATCCTGACCAAAACCCCAGAAACCGCATCCGCTGGAGCAGGAACTTAACTTTGCTAGACTTCTTCGCTAAAAATTTAATTAGAGGGGGCCAGTCGCTCAGTTAAAAAATATAATTGAAACTAAAAGTTTTGCCAAATTGGAAAAGCCAGGGCAGGGACAGGAACTCAACCTAAAAAAACTAATTACATACTATTTTCGCAAAATTAAACCATTTTCATTGAATTTGTTTTTCAATGTCTTCCATTTGTCATATCACATTTCATATACCGTAAAAACTTGAAAATGTATTAATCGAACCGATTAAATAAATGCAGAATACAGAAAAAAAAAGAATTACTTGGCAGTTGTGAGGTTTGACTAAGCGATTCCAGGCATTAAATTGTTTTTAAATCCATTGACTTGAAGTTAAACCTTTAAACGTTTAAAGGTAATATTGAACATAAGAATTCCAGAGCAATTCAATTTTAGCCAATCCGAACACGAGACAATGGTTATAATATTTGGAACTATCCTGTTACCAAACTAAAGGAAACGAAGAGTGTAAAATGTTTGCCCTCATCAGTTACTTTAAGTTGTTAGTCAATGCGAAACATTGTAAAAAAAAAATGCTTATAATTTTTCTAAAAGCTATAACAAAAGATTCACAGAAGAGAGCAGCACAGAAAATTAATAACACGCCATGTTTACTGCTTTTTGACATGAAAATTGCCCTTTCGATCTATTCCTATCTCATATCTATGCGCTTTATTTCCCTTGCATTCATGTGTCAAAAACATTAGCGATGCGTATACAATGCGGAACGAGTCAAGATTGAAGAAAACGGTGGTGCCGATACATTGCACTTCAATTGGTACCCTGCTGTGCAGTTGGCATGTCGCTGCGAAAATCTTCTTTCGGATTAAACAAATTAAATTGATGGTGACATTTTTGAATTTGTGTGTCCGGTTTGGTTTGATATTTTAGAACAATTTTATAGTGTCAGTGCCGGTGCTGAAGCCACTGATACAATTAATCAACTAAAATACAAAACCACGCCATCCATCCGTTGTGTTTATTCAGGCCCTAGCTGAACCACTTCACAGGAGCTTAACTATGGTTACTTCTACTCAAACTTACATTATCTGATCTTTACCGCTAATAATTGTTACTTCCGATATAGTCGAACGAAACGGAAGAAATCTACAAGAAACTAAGCAGTATTCCGCGCGTCATTGGCTTTGTCATTATTAACTTAGAAGGTAATTAAATAATATCAGCAAAAAAAAAATCAAGGTAATGGTTTTCCTTGTGAATTAGGGTTGGCCATCAAGACGACAATGGAGCCGGCAGAGACGCTAAAATACGCTGGAATGATTGCACCGCTCGTGGACAAAGCAAGGAAAACAATTCGCGAATTTGTGGTAGATGAGGAAGAAAACTCGGACGACGACATTGAATTTTTACGCATCAGAACTCGTCTCCATGAAATCCTTATTGCACCAGGTTTTATATTCAACAAAATTGCGTGCGTCGTAATTTTAACTCGATTAACTTACGTTTCACATTGTAATTTAGAGGCAGAATTCACAATGATCGCTATTCAACTACCGCATGACGATGGGCACAAGGCCTTCCTAGCTCAACAGCAACTTACGGAGGAACGCCCGGAGCAGTAAACAATGGTCGCCTGACAATTTATGAAAAAACAACAACAACCAAAAACCTAAGTATGCGTGGTAAAATGTTAATGTTTAGGTTGGAGGCTACTATTAGAGGAATAGAGGAACATTAAAACACTCTAGAAAATAGAAGCAAAGATCAAATTAAATAAACGGGGAGTTAAGCTAACCTTCAACGTCGTTTTTGTTTTTGAATAAATTGATCATTTTGGGCGCTTTTTTGGAATTTAATCTCTAGCTTTGATTTAATCAAAAGTCTGATACATCCAGTTTAAATAAGTATTTAGTGCATACACAACAAAACATTCCTCAGGG